>CM070824.1:17062837-17263549 GCA_036326025.1 Chrosomus eos
TAATACACTAAAAAAAAAAAAATTTGAATCTATTGATTTCTCCCCCGGGGGCAAGGGTTTCACTAAAATAACGGATTTAATCTATTGAGTTCCTGCCCGAGGGGAGGCGTAATACATAAAAAAAACGTTTTAACTATTGGTATCCCCCCCCGAGGAATACACAAAAAAACAGGATTTGAATCTATTGGTATCCTGCCCGAGGCAGGCGTAAAACTAAAAATAACGGATTGAAAAATTTTGGTATCCCGCCCGGGGCAGGTTTAACTAAAAAAAACAGCTTTTTGAATCTTGGGGACTCCGCCCGGGGCAGGGTAAAACAAAAAAATAAAAAATTTGAAACTATTGATAATCCGCCCCGGGAGCGCCGTAATCATAAAAAAAACGGTTTTTAATTATTTAGTATCCTGCCCCCGGGGGGGCGTAAAACACTAAAATAAAACATTTGAATCTATTGAGTACTCCTGCCCCGAGGGGAGCGCGTATTACACTTAAAATAACAGCTTTGATTTTTGAGTATCCGCCGAGGGCCGCGCGTAATACACAAAAAATAAAAAGTGTTTTAATTAAATTTGGGATCCTGCCCCGAGAGCAGGGCGTTAATAATAAAATAACTCTGATTTGATCTTTGAGTACCCTGCCTGAGAGCAGCGGTAATACACTGAAAAAACAGTGATTTGATCTATTGAGTACTCCTGCCCCGGGGAAAAAGTGCGTTAAACACTAGAAATAAGCGTTTGAATCTATTGCGTACTTTCCTGCCCGAGAGACGCGCGTAATCACTAAATAACACGATTTGAATCTGAGGAACCCCGCCCCGAGGCAGCGCCTAATACACAAAAATAACAGTGATTTGAATCTTATGAGTACTCCTGTCCTGAGAGCAGCGCGTAATACACTAAAAAAACAGCGATTTGAATCTATTGAGTACTCCTGCCCGGGAGTAATTTCACTAAAAAAAACAGCGATTTGAATCTAATGAGTACTCCGCCCTGGAGCAGGGTAATACCTAAAAATAACAGCGATTTGAATCTATTGAGTACTCCTCCCCGAGGGCGCACGTAATACATAAAAATAAAAGGGGATTTGAATCTATTGAGTACTCCTGCCCTGAGAGCAACGCGTAATGCACTAAAAAAAAACAGGATTGAATTTCGGTATCCTGCCCTGAAAGCAGGCGTAATTTCACTAAAATAAAAGCGATTTGAATTTATTAGTACTCCCGCCCCCAGGCAGCGCGTAATAAAAAAAAAATAACAGCGTTTGAATCTATTGAGTTTCCTGCCCCGAGGGAGCGGTAATACACAAAAAATAACAGCGATTTTTAATCTATTGGTACCTGCCCCGAGAGCAGCGCATAATTCATAAAAATAACAGCGATTTGAATCTATTAGTATCCTGCCCGAGAGCAGCGCGTTTTTTACACTAAAAATAACCGCGATTTGATCTATTGAGTACTCCTGCCCGAGGGCCGCGCGTAATACACAAAAAATACGCGATTTGAATTTATTGAGTTACTCCTGCCCCGGGAGCAGCGGTTATCACTAAATAACCAGCTATTTGAATCTATGGTACTCCTGCCCTGAGAGCGCGCCGTAATACACTAAAAAAAAACAACGCTTTGAATCTTTTGAGTACTCCTGGCACGAGAGCGCGCGTAATTTCACTAAAAATAACAGCGATTTGAAAACTATTGAGTACTCCGCACCCCGGGGGGAGCGCGTAATACATAAAATAACAGCGATTTGAATCTATTGAGTACTCCTGCCCCGGAGGCAGCGCGTTTTCACTTAAAATAACAGCGATTTGAATCTATTGGTACTCCTGCCGAGGGCAGCGCGTAATTCACTAAAAATAAAAAGCGATTTGAATCTATTGAGTACTCCTGCCCGAGAGCAGCGGTAAAATACATAAATAAAGCTATTTGAATCTATTGAGTACTCCCGCCTGAGAGCAGCGGTATTACCAAAAATAACAACGATTTGAATCTATTGAGTACTCCTGCCCCGAGGGCAGCGCGTATTACACTTAAATAACAGCGATTTGAATCTATTGAGTACTCCTGCCCGGGGCCAGCGCGTAATTACACTGAAAATAACAGCGATTTGAATCTATTGAGTATCCTGCCCCGAGGGCAGCGCGTATTACACTTAAAATAACAGCGATTTGAATCTATTGAGTACTCCTGCCCGAGGGCAGCGCGTAATACACAAAAAATAACAGTGATTTTAATCTATTGAGTACTCCTGCCCCGAGAGCAGGCGGTAATACACTAAAAATAACAGCGATTTGAATCTATTGAGTTACTCCTGCCCCGAGAGCAGCGCGTAATACACTAAAAATAACAGCGATTTGAATCATTGAGTACTCCTGCCCCGAGGGCAGCGCGTAATACACTGAAAATAACAGCGATTTGAATCTATTGAGTACTCCTGCCCCGAGAGTAATACACTAAAATAACAGCGATTTGAATCTAATGAGTACTCCTGCCCTGAGAGCAGCGCGTAATACACTAAAAATAACAGCGATTTGAATCTATTGAGTACTCCTGCCCCGAGGGCAGCACGTAATACACTAAAATAACAGCGATTTGAATCTATTGAGTACTCCTGCCCTGAGAGCAGCGTTAATACACTAAAATAACACGATTTGAATCTATTGATTACTCCTGCCCGAGAGCAGCGCGTAATTACACTAAAAATAAAAGCGATTTGAATCTATTGAGTACTCCTGCCCCGAGGGCAGCGCGTAATACACTAAAAATAACAGCGATTTGAATCTATTGAGTACTCCTGCCCCGAGGGCAGCACGTAAATTTCACTTAAAATAACAGCAATTTGAATCTATTGAGTACTCCTGCCCGAGGCAGCGCGTAATACACTAAAAATAACAGCGATTTTGAATCTATTGAGTACTCCTGCCCCGAAGCAGGCGTAATACACTAAAATAACGCGATTTGAATCTATTGAGTACTCCTGCCCTGAGAGCAGCGCGTAATACACAAAAAAAACAGTGATTTGAATCTATTGAGTACTCCTGCCCCGAGAACAGTGGCGTAATACACTAGAAATAACAGCGATTTGAATCTATTGCTTACTCCTGCCCCGAGAGCAGCGCGTAATACACTAAAAAACAGCGATTTGAATCTTTAGTACTCCTGCCCCTGAGAAGCAGTCGCCTAATACACAAAATAACAGTGATTTGAATCTAATGACGTACTCCTGTCCTGAGAGCAGCGCGTAATACACTAAAAATAACAGCGATTTGAATCTATTGAGTACTACCTGCCCCGGGAGTAATACACTAAAATAACAGCGATTTGAATCTAATGAGTACTCCTGCCCTGAGAGCAGCGCGTAATACACTAAAAATAACAGCGATTTGAATCTATTGAGTACTCCTGCCCCGAGGCAGCACGTAATACACTAAAATAACAGCGATTTGAATCTATTGAGTACTCCTGCCCTGAGAGCAACGCGTAATGCACTCAAAATAACAGGATTTAATCTATTGAGTACTCCTGCCCCGAGAGGCGGCGTAATACACTAAAAATAACAGCGATTTGAATCTATTGAGTACTCCTGCCCCGAGGCAGCGCGTAATACACTAAAATAACAGCGATTTGAATCTATTGAGTACTCCTGCCCCGAGGGCAGCGCGTAATACACTAAAATAACAGCGATTTGAATCTATTGAGTACTCCTGCCCCGAGGCAGCGCGTAATACACTAAAATAACAGCGATTTGAATCTAATGAGTACTCCTGCCCTGAGAGCAGCGCGTAATACACTAAAAATAACAGCGATTTGAATCTATTGAGTACTCCTGCCCGAGGGCAGCGCGTAATACACTAAAAATAACAGCGATTTGAATCTATTGAGTAATCCTGCCCGAGGGCAGCGCGTAATACACAAAAAATAACAGCGATTTGAATCTATTGAGTACTCCTGCCCTGAGAGCAGCGCGTAATACACTCAAAATAACAGCGATTTGAATCTATTGAGTACTCCTGCCTGAGATCAACGCGTAATGCACTCAAAATAACAGCGATTTGAATCTATCGAGTAATCCTGCCCTGAGAGCAGCACGTAATACACTAAAAATAACAGCGATTTGAATCTGTTGAGTACTCCTGCCCTGAGGGCAGCGCGTAATACACAAAAATAACAGCAATTTGAATCTATTGAGTACTCCTGCCCCGAGGGCAGCGCGTAATACACAAAAAATAACAGCGATTTGAATCTATTGAGTACTCCTGTCCCGAGGGCAGCGCGTAATACACAAAAAATAACAGTGATTTTAATCTATTGAGTACTCCTGCCCCGAGAACAGTGCGTAATACACTAGAAATAACAGCGATTTGAATCTATTGCGTACTCCTGCCCCGAGAGCAGCGCGTAATACACTAAAATAACAGCGATTTGAATCTGAGTACTCCTGCCCTGAGAGCAGCGCCTAATACACAAAAATAACAGTGATTTGAATCTAATGAGTACTCCTGCCCTGAGAGCAGCGCGTAATACACTAAAAATAACAGCGATTTGAATCTATTGAGTACTCCTGCCCCGAGGGCAGCACGTAATACACTAAAATAACAGCGATTTGAATCTATTGAGTACTCCTGCCCTGAGAGCAGCGCGTAATACACTAAAATAACAGAGATTTGAATCTATTGAGTACTCCTGCCCCGAGAGCAGCGCGTAATACACTAAAATAACAGCGATTTGAATCTATTGAGTACTCCAGCCCCGAGAGCAGCGCGTAATACACTAAAAATAACAGCAATTTGAATCTATTGAGTACTCCTGCCCCGAGGGCAGCGCGTAATACACTAACATAACAGTGATTTGAATCTATTGAGTACTTCTGCCATGAGAGCAGCATGTAATACACTAAAAATAACAGTGATTTGAATCTATTGAGTACTCCTGCCCCGAGAGCAGCGTGTAATACACTAAAAATAACAGTGATTTTAATCTATTGAGTACTCCTGCACCGAGAGCAGGGCGTAATACACTAAAAATAACACTGATTTGAATCTATTGAGTACTCCTGCCCTGAGAGCAGCGCGTAATACACTAGAAAAAACAGTGATTTGAATCTATTGAGTACTCCTGCCCCGAGAGCAGCGCGTAATACACTAGAAATAACAGCGATTTGAATCTATTGCGTACTCCTGTCTCGAGAGCAGCGCGTAATAAACTAAAATAACAGCGATTTGAATCTGAGTACTCCTGCCCTGAGAGCAGCGCCTAATACACAAAAATAACAGTAATTTGAATCTATTGAGTACTCCTGCCCTGAGAGCAGCGCGTAATACACTAGAAAAAACAGTGATTTGAATCTATTGAGTACTCCTGCCCCGAGAGCAGCGCGTAATACACTACAAATAACAGCGATTTGAATCTATTGCGTACTCCTGTCCCGAGAGCAGCGCGTAATAAACTAAAATAACAGCGATTTGAATCTAGTGAGTAATCCTGGCCTGAGAGCAGCGCCTAATACACAAAAATAACAGTGATTTGAATCTAGTGAGTAATCCTGCCCTGAGAGCAGCGCATAATACACTAAAAATAACAGCGATTTGAATCTATTGAGTACTCCTGCCCTGAGAGGAGCGCGTAATACACTCAAAATAACAGCGTTTTGAATCTATTGAGTAATCCTGCCCTGAGAGCAGCGCGTAATACACGAAAATAACAGCGATTTGAATCTATTGAGTACTCCTGCCCTGAGAGCAACGCGTAATGCACTCAAAATAACAGCGATTTGAATCTATTGAGTAATCCTGCCCTGAGAGCAGCGCGTAATACACTAAAAATAACAGCGATTTGAATCTGTTGAGTACTCCTGCCCTGAGGGCAGCGCGTAATACACTAAAATAACAGCGATTTGAATCTATTGAGTACTCCTGCCCTGAGAGCAGCGCGTAATACACTAAAATAACAGCGATTTGAATCTATTGAGTACTCCTGCCCAGAGAGCAGCGCGTAATACACTAAAATAACAGCGATTTGAATCTATTGAGTACTCCTGCCCCGAGAGCAGCGCGTAATACACTAAAATAACAGCGATTTGAATCTTTTGAGTACTCCTGCCCCGAGAGCAGCGCGTAATACACTAAAATAACAGCTATTTGAATCTATTGAGTACTCCTGCCCTGAGAGCAGCGCGTAATACACTAAAATAACAACGATTTGAATCTATTGCGTACTCCTGCCCCTAGTAGGGCCCTATAAAATCCGTTTTATTTTTTCCCAAATTCCGTTTTATTTTTTCCCAAATTCCGTTTTTTCCGTTTTAATTTTTGCAAATTCCGTTTTAATTTTTGGGAATTCAGTTTTTTTTACCCTTTACTGTTATTTTAGTTGTAAAAAGAGTGTGCTTTTAATGTTAATGATTAAAATGTACACAAATAAAATAGGCATTTACTCTTAAATGACAAATACTTGCATGATGCAACATAACACTGTAGGCCTACACTAAGAACTTCAAGTAACAACAAAATATCGTTATGAGCTTTAAACTGTCCTGTAAAATAAATTATATTAGTTTATATAAGTTAAAATAAGCTGTGTCCCAATGTGCACACTATCCATCCTAAATAGTATGTGACATTAGTAATTGTCAATACTATTTCGGGCATAGTATGCACATTGGGACGCAGCTTCTGTCTCTCTCTCGCGCACTGTCGAGTGCGCTCACGGACACCGTCCCAATGTGCATACTATGCCCTAAATAGTATTGAAAATTACTAATGTCACATGCTATTTAGGATGGATAGTGTGCACATTGGGACGCAGCTTCGTTCTCTCTCGCGCGCTCTCTCTCGGACACACTCGGTCTCTCTCTCGCGCTCTCGACTCGGACACACACACACTCGGTCCGGCACCTCATAGACAGACATGCACGGAGGGGATTTTGTGTGCGTGTGTGCGTGTGTGCGTGCATGCGTGCGTGTGCGAGTTTCTTAACTTTTTCGCCGACGAAAGCAGAGCCGCGGAGAGCCGCTTCGCCATGCTTTCAGTGGAAACTTTGTTTTGATGCCGTCATGAGCTGAAATGACGGTTGCGTCGCCCAGATTTGCTTCCCCGTCTGCATTTTCCCCAGACATACGTTCTTCTCCCACACAAAAACCGAATATCATTCCAAATATGTAAAATTCCGCGAAATTCCGCGTTAACACTAGATTCCGCGTTAATTGGCCAATTCCGCGATTCCGTCCGCGATTCCGTGATCGCGGAAATTATAGGGCCCTACCCTAGAGCAGCGCGTAATACACTAAAATAACAGCAATTTGAATCTTTTGAGTACTCCTGCCCCGAGAGTAATACACTAAAATAACAGTGATTTGAATCTATTGAGTACTCCTGCCCCGAGAGCAGCGCGTAATACACTAAAATAACAGCGATTTGAATCTATTGAGTACTCCTGCCCTAAGAGCAGCGCGTAATACACTAAAAATAACAGCGATTTGAATCTATTGAGTACTCCTGCCCCGAGAGTAATACACTAAAATAACAGCGATTTGAATCTAATGAGTATTCCTGCCCTGAGAGCAGTGCGTAATACACTAAATATAACAGCGATTTGAATCTATTGAGTACTCCTGCCCCGAGGGCAGCACGTAATACACTAAAATAACAGCGATTTGAATCTATTGAGTACTCCTGCCCTGAGAGCAGCACGTAATACACTAAAATAACAGCGATTTGAATCTATTGAGTACTCCTGCCCCGAGAGCAGCGCGTAATACACTAAAATAACAGCGATTTGAATCTATTGAGTACTCCTGCCCCGAGAGCAGCGCGTAATACACTAAAAATAACAGCGATTTGAATCTATTGAGTACTCCTGCCCTGAGAGCAGCGCGTAATTCACTCAAAATAACAGCGATATGAATCTATTCAGTAATCATGCCCTGAGAGCAGCGCGTAATACACGAAAATAACAGCGATTTGAATCTATTGAGTACTCCTGCCCTGAGAGCAACGCGTAATGCACTCAAAATAACAGCGATTTGAATCTATCGAGTAATCCTGCCCTGAGAGCAACGCGTAATACACTAAAAATAAAAGCGATTTGAATCTATTGAGTACTCCTGCCCCGAGGGCAGCGCGTAATACACAAAAAATAACAGCGATTTGAATCTATTGAGTACTCCTGCCCCGAGGGCAGCGGGTATTACTTAACTAATAATTATATCACAGCGATTTAGAATACTTTGATGTACTCCTGCCCCTGAGGGCAGCGTGTAATACACAAAAAATAACAGCGATTTGAATCTATTGAGTACTCCTGCCCTGAGAGCAGCGTGTAATACACTCAAAATAACAGCGATTTGAATCTATTGAGTAATCCTGCCCCGAGGGCAGCGCGTAATACACTAACATAACAGTGATTTGAATCTATTGAGTACTTCTGCCCCGGGCAGCGCGTAATACACAAAAAATAACAGCGATTTGAATCTATTGAGTACTCCTGCCCCGAGGGCAGCACGTAATACACAAAAAATAACAGCGATTTGAATCTATTGAGTACTCCTGCCCCGAGGGCAGCGCGTAATACACAAAACATAACAGCGATTTGAATCTATTGAGTACTCCTGCCCCGAGGGCAGCGCATAATACACTAAATAAAAACAGCGATTTGAATCTATTGAGTACTCCTGCCCCGAGGGCAGCGCGTAATACACTAAAATAACAGTGATTTGAATCTATTGAGCACTCCTGCCCGAGGGCAGCGCGTAATACACAAAAATAACAGCGATTTGAATCTATTGAGTACTCCTGCCCTGAGGGCAGCGCTAATACACTAAAAATAACAGCGATTTGAATCTATTGAGTACTCCTGCCCCGAGGGCAGCGCGTAATACACAAAAATAACAGCGATTTGAATCTATTGAGTACTCCTGCCCCGAGGGCAGCGGGTATTACACTAAAAATAACAGCGATTTGAATCTATTGAGTACTCCTGCCCGAGGGCAGCGCGTAATACACAAAAAATAACAGCGATTTGAATCTATTGAGTACTCCTGCCCTGAGAGCAGCGTGTAATACACTCAAATAACAGCGATTTGAATCTATTGAGTAATTCTGCCCCGAGGGCAGCGCGTAATACACTAAATAACAGTGATTTGAATCTTTGAGTACTTCTGCCCCGAGGGCAGCGCGTAATACACAAAAAATAACAGCGATTTGAACCTATTGAGTACTCCTGCCCCGAGGGCAGCACGTAATACACAAAAAATAACAGCGATTTGAATCTATTGAGTACTCCTGCCCCGAGGGCAGGCGTAATACACTAAAAATAACAGTGATTTTAATCTATTGAGTACTCCTGCACCGAGAGCAGGCGTAATACACTAAAAATAACACTGATTTGAATCTATTGAGTACTCCTGCCCTGAGAGCAGCGCGTAATACACTAGAAAAAACAGTGATTTGAATCTATTGAGTACTCCTGCCCCGAGAGCAGCGCGTAATACACTAGAAATAAACAGCGATTTGAATCTATTGCATACTCCTGTCCCGAGAGCAGCGCGTAATAAACTAAAATAACAGCGATTTGAATCTGAGTACTCCTGCCCTGAGAGCAGCGCCTAATACACAAAAATAACAGTGATTTGAATCTAGTGAGTAATCCTGCCCTGAGAGCAGCGCATAATACACTAAAAATAACAGCGATTTGAATCTATTGAGTACTCCTGCCCTGAGAGCAGCGCGTAATACACTAAAAATAACAGCAATTTGAATCTATTGAGTATTCCTGCCCCGAGAGCAGCGCGTAATACACTAAAAATAACAGTGATTTTAATCTATTGAGTACTCCTGCCCCGAGAGCAGCGCGTAATACACTAAAAATAACAGCGATTTAAATCTATTGAGTACTCCTGCCCTGAGAGCAGCGCGTAATACACTAAAATAACAGCGATTTGAATCTGAGTACTCCTGCCCTGAGAGCAGCGCCTAATACACAAAAATAACAGTGATTTGAATCTAGTGAGTAATCCTGCCCTGAGAGCAGCGTGTAATACACTAAAATAACAGTGGTTTGAATCTATTGAGTACTCCTGCCCGAGAGAAGCGCGTAATACACTACAATAACAGCGATTGAATCTATTGAGCACTCCTGCCCTGAGAGCAGCGCGTAATACACTAAAAATAACAGCGATTTGAATCTATTGAGTACTCCTGCCCGAGAGCAGCGCGTAATACACTAAAAATAACAGCGATTTGAATCTATTCAGTACTCCTGCCCTGAGAGCATTGCATAATACACTAAAAATAACAGCGATTTGAATCTATTGAGCACTCCTGCCCTGATAGCAGTGCATACTCAAAAATAACAGTGATTTGAATCTATTGAGTACACTGTAAAAAGTCGTTCAGTGCTATTGTCCATATGACTTAATTTTAAAAACTATATTTAATCCATAATTAATTTATTTTTCTTTCTTTGTTTTTGAGTTATCAAAAAGTAAAAAGTGTGACTATTTTCGTTACTTAATATTTTCTTATAATAAAATTAATTTTATCGGACTTCACCATAAATTGATTTTACAAAACTTATTTTAAAAGTTTATATCAGACGTATATACGTAAGAAGACACACGACCCGCCCACCTGCATCCACGGAAGAACAAGCCCGGGCAAATTCTTCACTGTCGTCTCGTCTGTTCCAGAAGTTTATTCGAACAGGGTTTTCTACGGAGCCGGATAATTTATACTTCACGTACCTCATCTCATGTAAGTAACTCTTTGTGTTGTTCAAAGTTATGTTTTACCCTAATTAACGTGTTTGTGTTGCACAATCGCTCTGTCGAAGAGCGCCAATTTTGAATGTGCTCTAATGTGACGAAAATAAGGAACGAACTACACTGCCCAGAATGCAATGTGGTTATCAAGAGGTTACTGCGGAAGGACGTAGCTTAAGTAAGCTACAGGTGTGCGGGGTTAAAGCGGGGAAGTTTAAAAAAAACACAGAGTGAATGTGAACTGAACGTATTCGAGCTGCCTGGAGTCTTAACAAGCCTGAGTTAATATCGTGTCTCTATGCATTTCGCTGGCTGGCTGGCTGCACTGTGGAAGAGGATCTGGATTATCTTTGTCGCGATTCCTGAAGGACACTCCATCAGCTGTGTTTGGGCTGTGCGTAAGCTGAGTAAAACATCTGTTATGAGTTTCTATTTCAATGCCGCCGAAAAGGACGAACTCGATTGAGGATTGCTGTGTTTAAGTATTTCGCTGGCTGCACTGTGGAAGAGGATCTGGATTGTCAATGTCGCTATTCCTGGAAGATGCTCGTTTTCAGAATTGCCTTGGCTGAGCGAGAGCTGATCGTGGCAGCGCCTGTGAGTTACTACTTTTCGTTGTAGACTGAGACACAAATCCAAGATACTGAGCATCTGACTCCCGGTAAGACTGCTGGAACAGTAAACTATTCACTCGCCCTCAACCCACAAAAAAGACGCTACAAACGGAGAACACACACACACACACACACACACACACACACACACACACACACATAACAGTTACATACACGCACTTCCTTCAACTAACGACTGCTAACGTTAACTTCCCGCGGTCATTCATGAACTATAGTTAACGAATTGAACTATTTATTTTGCGATGTGAAATGAACTAACGTTAACCACTTTATTATTTTTATTTTTGTGCACCTTTACGGGTGAAATTTTGTTAAATGCATTTACCGCAGTGGTTGATGAAATGCTTTGTTGATTGCTCAAAATGATTATGTATTCACTATAATTTTGTGAACCCTCTGCTCTAAGCTTTGAGAATTATGGTAGCCTATGAGAATAGTTTTGGTTTGTCTGTGCTTTAGAAAGGGGATTTTGAAAGAGAAAAAGAAAACAAACAAAAGGGCTATACAACAAGGCTCAAATAAAAAAAATTACTTTGTTAAAATGGTGGTTACCTGTGTAGTTCTGTAACGAGTGATATATTCATTTCAAGATTACACCGTCACAGAAAATGGCGCCTGAACAGGGACTTGAAACTTCAAATTAATTGTGTAATTTAACTGTGTAAGGATCCTCAGATACAGATTGTTTATTTTTATATCTATTTTTTTGTTTTTGTTTCAGAACTGGAGTGTGTTAACTAGATTATGAAAAATTGAAGTGACTGACTCTTGCCTTTTGAACTTTGGTGTGTTGAGGTTGAAATCATTTGGAAAATATATATATATTATATATATATATTTTTGAGCTATCAATTACCAACAGTACATATATCAGAGAGGTAATGTTCAAAATGTTATGAAGTGAGTGTTGTATTTGCTACCATCTGTTTTTTTTTTGTTTTTTCCCTCTCTCTTCTCACTCTACTGATAATATACAAACGCATCATATCTTTTTACATGGTAAGAAATGGCATATTCTTTACATCCATCATCCACCTTAATTGATATTGAGGTTCCAGATGTTGCAACTCCAGATTGGACACCTGCCCCTCAACCTCTGTTGACTAATTTTCCCTCTTCCCCTCATGTTCTGCCTAGCAGCCCTTTACAGTCAAGATCTCATGTGCAGTTTGTCCCATCTGATGTAGGCCGTAGCACGCCTGTGCACAGTTTTGGGTGGAGCGAGGACCTGATGCAGTTATGCACTCCATCTCCAACAGAGGCAGCAACCAATGTTTCACCAGTATCGTCAGGTGTACAATTTGATTTGCCTGGTACAATTCCAACACCTGCAAGGGGAATTGGACAGCTTACTGCTCAAGTCCAGGGAAATTGGGACAAGTTATATGATCTCATGGGAAAACAGGAGACCGCTGTAAGTGTACTTACCAGTGAATTGAAACTTACTTCTACACAACATGAAGGCCAATTGAAAATTCTTGCGGAAAAAGTGGATAATCACACCCAGCAAATTTCAACTATTCTAGTAGCTACCAAACAACAAGCTGAAACAGAGTCTGATCAAATGGTCAAAACCATGAAATTGCTCATGTTGGATGAATTTCAAAAAATTGAGAAGTCTTTAACCTCAAATATCTGTTCCATGGTGGAAAAACTTCAACAGGAGATACAGAAAGATATTTGCACTGTCCGGCAAGATTTTCAAAAGAACCATGATGAGTTAACCCAGGATTTCACTCAGTTGACCGCCCAAGTTGACCAGTTAAGTGTCAAAATAACTGAACTGCAAGAGAGTACAGAATCCAAAACAGAGGATCCTCCGAAGGAACTTGAAACCTCAGATCATTCCCTGAATGTGTCACCCCCCGTGAATGCGAGTGCTGTTAAGAGCGACCATCTCAAATTAACTTTTCCAACATACGGGAGACCATCAGATGATTCCGATCCCTTGTTGTATTTAGCCAAATGCCAGGATTTTCTTGCATTACATCCCTTAACTGATTCTGAAATTCTAGCTACCTTTCGAACAGTCTTGCATGGTACAGCACGTGATTGGTGGGAAGTAGCTAGAACTACAGTAATTACCTGGCATGAATTTGAGTCGGCATTCCTTACAGCCTTTCTCTCTGAAGATTATGAGGATGAACTTGCGGAGCGTGTCAGAATCAGAACTCAAGGAGAGAGGGAGTCCATAAGAGACTTTGCTTTTACGTACAGAGCACTTTGCAAAAGGTGGAAGCCTACCCTAACTGAGTATGAACTGGTTAAAATGATTTTGAAAAACATAAAGCCCTACTTAACTAGCCAGCTACGTGGGCGTGTAACAACTGTAGAAGAGTTGGTGCGATTGGGACAACAACTTGAGAAGGATCATTTACAGCAGTTACAGTATACCTACCGATTGAACTCAAAACAAGGTCAGCCTGGACTCAAAGGACCTCTACCCACCGTTAACCGACCTGCAGATAAGCCACAGTTACACTGTTGGAGGTGTAAGGGGCAACATGCTCCTAGTAGTTGCCCACATTTTTCTCTACCTTCCCAGTCTGTTCCACTACAGGAGCAACCTTCTGCTAAGTTACAACAATCCTATCCACCTAGATCTAGAGGTAAACCCACCAACAACTCAATGACCGCTGCAAGTGCTTTACAACAGGAAGTGACCAAAAGTTCACAGAAAGCTGTTTTCGTACCCAACAGCTAATTGTACCGATTGGTATTGGTAATTGGGTAGGCAAAGCCATTGTGGACACTGGGGCGAGTTTTACCCTAATGCACGAGCACTTGTGGAAAGACCTCAACCCCACAGAACACAGCCGCCTTAACCCTTGGTCTCTTGGACCTTTATATTTGGCAAACGGAATGGCAGAAGTACCTCTGGGATGGTTAAGTGTTTCACTTAAACTCCATGATCATATTTGCACCCTTCCTGTTGCTGTGTTAACCTCAAAAGCCCTTGCTTATTCTATTGTCTTGGGACTAGACTTCATTTTCTTTAGTGGAATGCAAATAAAGGTGTCTGATGGGCAGTATTCCTTTACTTCTGTTCCTGATGTGAATTACCCCTTCCAACCCGGTCATGCAAGTGTGCCAACACAGATGGGGTACCGGCATCCGTCAGTTGTGCGTCCACAAAATCAAGCTCACAACTCTACACCAAGTATTTCTCTGTTAAGCTCCATTCCGCCTTTAACGCCACCCATTCCCTTGGAAGTTGAAGGTGAGGATAATGTAACCCTCATTAATCAAGCAGTGGATGCGGCTCACTTACCACCTGATCAAAAGCTTCAATTAAGTCACCTCCTAAAAACAACTCCTCGAGTGTGTACTTCACAGTTGGGACGGACAGCTGTTCTCCAACATCAAATTTATACGCATCACCAAGTTCCTATAAAACAACGAGCTTATCGGGTGTCCCCTGCCAAACAAACCATAGTGAACCGTCAACTCAAAGAAATGTTAGATGCAGGTATTGTAGAGCCATCACAATCCGGGTGGGCATCCCCCGTAGTCCTGGTACCAAAGAAGGACGGGCGTCTTCGATTTTGTGTAGACTACCGCAAATTGAACGCCATTACAGAAAGTGACGCCTATCCTTTGCCAAATCTTACTGAAATCTTGGAATCCCTTTCGGGGTCAGCTATTTTTTCCACTCTGGACCTTAATAGTGGATATTGGCAAGTGACTATGGATGCTTCCAGTAAAGCCAAGACTGCCTTTACTACCTCTGCAGGACTGTTTCACTTCAATGTAATGCCGTTTGGACTTAAAAATGCCCCATCTACTTTCCAACGTCTTATGGAGACAGTCTTGGGAGAGCTACGTGGAAGAAACTGCTTTGTGTACATTGACGATATTATCGTTTACTCTCCATCTGTTACTCAGCATTTCCTTGATATCCAAGCTGTTTTCCAGAAGTTACAAGAGGCTGGTTTAACAATCAACCTCCGAAAAAGTAAGTTCTGCTTGCATGAAGTGACATTTCTAGGTCATCTAGTCAACATTCAAGGCATTTCAGCTGACCCTAGTAAAGTGGAAGCTATTCGTACCTATCCTGTGCCAAAAAATCTAAAGGAAGTCCAACGTTTCCTTGGACTGGCTGGGTGGTACCACAGATTTGTTCCCAACTTCTCTAGTATTGCTGAACCACTCAACTCCTTAAAGAAAAAAGGCAGAACTTTTCAGTGGACATTGCAGTGCCAACAGGCATTTGAACATCTGAAAACATGCTTGATGACTCCACCCATCCTTGGCCATCCTGATTTAGAGCATCCATTCATTGTGTACACGGATGCCAGTGAGACAGGACTGGGTGCTGTGTTGACCCAAAAGCGGAGACAAGGAGTAGAGGAGGTAATAGCTTATGCCAGTAGAACTCTTAATCCGGCCGAGACAAACTACTCTGCAACAGAGAAGGAGTGCTTAGCCATAATATGGGCATTGGACAAATGGCAGCACTACTTGGATTACAGAATGTTCACAGTCATTACCGATCATTCTGCTTTGCAGTGGGTAATGAATTCACCCAAAACCACTAGCCGTCTCATTCGCTGGGCCCTACAGTTGCAAAAATATGATTTCATTGTTGAGTACCGAAAGGGAAAGTTAAATGCAGCTCCAGATGCTCTCTCACGGATTCTCCCACATACAAGTTGTAACTTGTATTCCAGTCAGAAGGATGTCAACCTACTTCCAGTTACTGCAGAATTAATCTGGGAGACACAGCACAATGACCCAGAAATAACAAAAATCTTTCAAATTTTGGCTGAGAACAAGGACGACCAGCAAGCCAAATATGAAGTCATAGAAGATAAGCTGTACCTCAAAACCCAGCTGTCAGAGAATCGGTTCCATTACCGTATATTTGTTCCCAAAGATCTTGTACCTCATATACTGGAACATTATCATTGCAGCCCTATAAGTGGTCATGTCGGGATCTATAAAACATACAAAAGAATTCAGGATGTGGCGTTTTGGCCTGGGATGTGGTCCGACATCAAATGGTTTGTAAAAAGATGTGTAAAATGCCAAACCTTAAAAGCTGACCAACAGAAACCTGCTGGAAAGATGCAGAAAATTGTCAGCAACCAACCTAATCAAATGATGGGGGTAGACATCATGGGACCCTTACCCCGTAGCACTAGCCAAAACGAGTACCTTTTAGTGTTTGTTGATTACTTCACCCGCTGGGTAGAACTTTTCCCCATGCGTACAGCTACAGCCAAGACAGTTGCTACACTATTCAGAAAAGAAATCCTAACCAGATGGGGAGTCCCAGATTTTCTGGTGTCTGACAGAGGCACACAGTTTGTGTCTACGGTATTTAAAGAATTATGTGAAAACTGGAACGTAACACCAAAGTTGACTACCGCCTACCACCCGCAGACAAACATGACAGAAAGAGTCAATCGAACCCTTAAAAGTATGATTGCAGCCTACGTAGATGACAACCATAAGCATTGGGACCAATACCTACCCGAATTTAGGTTTGCCATCAACTCAGCAGTGCAAGAAACAACTGGAATGTCTCCTGCGGAACTTCAGTTGGGAAGGAAGTTACAAGGGCCAATGAACAAACTTCTGAAAGCTAAAGGTCATGATCTCTCCCCAGATGCACCCAACTATGAAGTAGTGTATCACGTGAGTCAACTGCAAGCAAAAGCAAGAGAGAACTGTAAGAAAGCCCACCTAAGACAATTGAGAAACTACAATAAAAATCGACGGGATGTCTTATTCAACGAAAAAGACAGAGTGTGGGTCCGACGGTTCCCACAATCCAGTGCAAAGAAAAACTTTACTGCTAAACTTGCACCTAAATGGAAGGGACCCTATCGGGTAATACAACAACTGGGACCAGTAAATTACCAAGTAGCACTGGAATCTACCGGTGAAGATGCTCGCACTGTTCATATTTGCAACTTAAAACCCTGTTTTCCAACTGCTACCGAATTGGAGACTCAGGAGAAACAAGCGATTCTCGATCTCTTCAATGAATCTTCGAATGAAGAAGAGGAGTTCTTAGGATTTTAATGTTTGAACATCTTCATAGAGAACTATGAGATGTTTTGTTCAAGGGGAGGAGAGTGTGACGAAAATAAGGAACGAACTACACTGCCCAGAATGCAATGTGGTTATCAAGAGGTTACTGCGGAAGGACGTAGCTTAAGTAAGCTACAGGTGTGCGGGGTTAAAGCGGGGAAGTTTAAAAAAAACACAGAGTGAATGTGAACTGAACGTATTCGAGCTGCCTGGAGTCTTAACAAGCCTGAGTTAATATCGTGTCTCTATGCATTTCGCTGGCTGGCTGGCTGCACTGTGGAAGAGGATCTGGATTATCTTTGTCGCGATTCCTGAAGGACACTCCATCAGCTGTGTTTGGGCTGTGCGTAAGCTGAGTAAAACATCTGTTATGAGTTTCTATTTCAATGCCGCCGAAAAGGACGAACTCGATTGAGGATTGCTGTGTTTAAGTATTTCGCTGGCTGCACTGTGGAAGAGGATCTGGATTGTCAATGTCGCTATTCCTGGAAGATGCTCGTTTTCAGAATTGCCTTGGCTGAGCGAGAGCTGATCGTGGCAGCGCCTGTGAGTTACTACTTTTCGTTGTAGACTGAGACACAAATCCAAGATACTGAGCATCTGACTCCCGGTAAGACTGCTGGAACAGTAAACTATTCACTTGCCCTCAACCCACAAAAAGACGCTACAAACGGAGAACACCACACACACACACACACACACACACACACACACACACACACACACACACACATAACAGTTACATACACGCACTTCCTTCAACTAACGACTGCTAACGTTAACTTCCCGCGGTCATTCATGAACTATAGTTAACGAATTGAACTATTTATTTTGCGATGTGAAATGAACTAACGTTAACCACTTTATTATTTTTATTTTTGTGCACCTTTACGGGTGAAATTTTGTTAAATGCATTTACCGCAGTGGTTGATGAAATGCTTTGTTGATTGCTCAAAATGATTATGTATTCACTATAATTTTGTGAACCCTCTGCTCTAAGCTTTGAGAATTATGGTAGCCTATGAGAATAGTTTTGGTTTGTCTGTGCTTTAGAAAGGGGATTTTGAAAGAGAAAAAGAAAACAAACAAAAGGGCTATACAACAAGGGTCAAATAAAAAAAATTACTTTGTTAAAATGGTGGTTACCTGTGTAGTTCTGTAACGAGTGATATATTCATTTCAAGATTACACCGTCACACTAACGTTACTTCAAACAGTTTGTCAACTTGAGCCACATACTGTATTAATCTACATGTGTGTGCGTTGTAAGGTATGAGTAATGTTGTCTTTGTGTGATAGTTTAATGTTTCAGAGGTGTTTGTAACTTATTCAAAAACATTGTTGTGGCTTCGACAGTTTGGCAGTGGACTCACAGACGCACACGAAGCCACAGCTAACTTTAGCTGCTAAGTGATTAGCTATCGTCGATTGGAGATTAACGTTAATGTGCCAGAGCAGCAGTTAATTTGTCGATTACACAATCCACACAATCTAACCTAAACCACATTGACGAGGGAGCAAACATTTGCCACTATGAGTGTGGGAACTGTTAGCTTGTGTGGATCAGCATATGGCATAGGTCCTCTTTCACAAAAGTGTTATTTACTAAAATAAGTTTTGCGATAAACGAAAGTTAATCATTCTTGTCTTGTTCAGCAGGATACTCTTCACATGTATTTTTAAAATGTCTTTTATCAGGCTTGTATTCAAAAGGCTAGTAGAGGTAACTAACTCTTTTTTTTTCTCCCCATTGACAGATGGGATGGCCCTGTAAAGTGTGCACCACTGTGGTACCAGGAAAGAGTGACATTTTAAAGCATTATAGACTGCATCATGGGACTTTTGGACACAGCGATGCCTTGTATTCATATAGATTGCCCATGCTCTTTTAAATCTCGGAGTTCCTTCCGCTCTAACCTCTAAAGATACCACCCAGAACTGTCACTGCACTTTTGAACAGTTGTTTTCTTTGTCTGTTCAACATCATTATACTTTGGACATAACGTTGAATTTTCAGGATGTTGTAATGGTTTATCCTTATCATGTTTTATACTATGCTGGAGGTCATACTTTCTGGTGTGAAAAAGTTTATATTTTATACACACAAAATAGACCTGGTGTGAAGCTGCACTTTAAAAACTGGTCAGTAAAGCCCCTTTCACACAGCACTTTGAACCCGGCAAATTGCCGGCAAATTGCCAGAGTGCCTTCTGTGTGAACGCAAACACGACCCGGGATTGATGCCGGGATCGATCCCGGGTTGGGGACCTAGTAACATTGCCGTGTTCAGACCCGGAACGCGCGCTGTGTGAACAAAAGCCAGAACCAATGCCGTAAGGGGTGTGTAATAGTGATGACGCATGTGCCATCGCGTGACTCTGTTGCTCTTAGAAGAAGTTTTGTGTTCGTCATCAGCAAAGAAAGAACGAAAAAATGTCTGCAAACTGGAATGAAGCAGAGACAGGAGCTCCTCACAATCCGCGCTGAAGCTGCGATCGTTCGCCAGCTCTGTGGAAAGGTGCGCGCGTGCACATGTTTTCGACGCGTACGTTACACGTCTCATCCTGACGTCCGACGGCTTTCCGGGACATTAACGGGTTGTATGTGAACGCACTCACAGATCCCGGCAAATCACTGGCAGTGTGAATGAACCGAAATCAAACAATCCCGGGACAAATGCCGGGTCACATTATCCGTGTATTTTCCGGAATCTCTGTGTGAAAGGGGCTTAAGTGAGATCAGTGAGATGTTTGAGTAAAGCTGTTCAAAATATTCACATGCTGTGAAGGTATTATGCTATTGTATTATGCTAAGTTGAGGTCAGAAGCTCATGCTTGTGACCTGTAATGTTAGTGTTAAAATGTTTAAATATGTTCACACTGTACTGTTAAAGGGATAGTTTGTTTTAAAATGAAAATTGTCATTTACTCACCCTCAAGTTGTTTCAAACCTGTATGAATTTCTTTCTTCTGCTGAACACAAAGGAAAATATTTTGAAGAATGCCAGTAACCAAACAGTTAACTGGACCTATTGACTTCCATAGTAAGAAAAAAAAGACTATGGAAGTCAATAGGTCCAGTTAACTGTTTGGTTACTGGCATTCTTCAAAATATTTTCCTTTGTGTTCAGCAGAAGAAAGAAATTCATACAGGTTTGAAACAACTTGAGGGTGAGTAAATGACAATTTTCATTTTAAAACAAACTATCCCTTTAACAGTACAGTGTGAACATATTTAAACATTTTAACACAAAAATGTTTTAATATTATGTATGTACACACAGTAAAATATACTGTGAAGGTGTTCTACAAACCTGCACTTTATAAGCTGAGATCATGCTTTTTTTAATGCATGAATAGATGTTATGTAAGGGATAATGTATAGCGAGGCGGTTGTTATAGCGAATACCCCCCGACAGGCTGACTAGGTGCCGACCTGAAGCGGAGCCTGAAGGGTTCCCTTTATCGAAAAAGGGAACTTCGAGATGCGTCGAACGACACGGTGGGAACGCCTCTTGCGTGATTGCGTCTGAAGCATCTATGCCAACTAGTCCAATGGAATGAGAGAATGAGCGTCACGGGCGGGTGACGTCATGAACCAGGAAAGGATAAGAGCACTTCCGCTGCTCGCCGGCATTTAGCTTCTGTTGCCTCAGCAAGCGATCTGTGTCAAACTGTCTCTGTCTATTTATTGTTGTCTGTTACAATATTGTCGGAAACGTTATGGCGAAACAAATGTACAAACAGTGTGTTCCTCCCTGCCCGCGTTTATTTAAACGGGTGGGGACACACACAGCTTTGTGGCATTTTGTTTGAGAGTAAGAGCATGCTGAGTGCTAACATTGTGAAAGTGAAACTACCAGATTAGCATGCTCTGCTCTCGCCTGTCACTCTGTATGATAGTGGCAGGCTCGCGATTCTCACGGGATGCGGGACCCGCGTTTGCCGAGGCGGCGCGGAGAATGCATTCCTGGGGATCGCAAAAGGATCTTTTGGAGGGGTGGGAGAACGGTCCGAGGGCCTTTTCTTCTTCCTTGCCCGGAAGATCCAGCTCTATCTCCCCGGTGTTGGAAGCACGCTCTGCGGTTTCTTCCGCTCGGGGAGAGAGAGCCCTTTTTTCCTTCATTTCTTCCTCCGAGGAGGTTTGTGTAAATGAGAATATTGAAAGTGAAAGCAAGCACACACACTGTTGAATTAGATTCGCCATCTATTTTTCCAGTATATGATGAACTGGTGGAGGTTTTGTCCCGTGCTGTTAGTAAATTAAATATTTAATGGCCAGCTGAGAAAAAGGAACGCTCGTCCTAAGAAACTTGACGAGCGTTTTCTTATTTCTATCACATTATCTCCACCACGAGGCTTCCATTTTTTCCCTGATTTACACACTGAATATTTAAATTATGGAATAAACCGTATTTATCACCTCTTTCAGCCCTCGTGTTAAATGTTTATTCAAGATTAGAGGGTTGAAAGATTACGGTTATGATATGATGCCCCAGGCTGAACAGAAATAAAATAGGAAAATGCTATTTTTTCACCTGGTCCAGTATCATCATTTAAGTCTCTGCTTTGCTCATAAGCCTATACTAAAGAATCTCGCGTTTGCCGAGGCAGCGTGTAGGTTTAATGTTGTAATCAGAATCTAGCTCGGATCTCGCGTTTGCCGAGGCACCGCTTAGATTTCGAGTGTATTTTGCAAAAATAAGATTCTGTGGCTGGGATCTCGCGTTTGCCGAGGCAGCGCGTAGGTTTAAGCAGAACTACTTTGGTTTTATGGGTAAAGCTTATACGGCAGCAGGTCAGCTGGAGAATGTTTATAGAAATCTATATTATAATGCTCCAGGCTTATCAGGCCGATCTGCTGGGGTTCTGGATATAGCGAAATTTGAGCCTTCGGGTCTCTTCGGCGACGCATTCCATGCGGTCGTTGTTAGGTGATAAAAGATATATATATATAAAAAATATATATATAATAAGGTTTCTCCCTCGCTGTGTCCAGCCCCCCTGGGGCTGCTGGGCGTGAGCAGCCCCAGCCGTCGAGTTCATCATATTATGTGCACAGAAAGAGAGTGCTGCGTCTCGTGTTCCTCCATGTAGATACTGGAGACAGACGCAACCCTCTCAACCGAAGTCGCCTAAGCCTAAGCCGGATCTGAGGACCGTTCTTCAGGCAAAGAAAGCTTCGGTTCAAAAAAAAAAAAAAAAAAGGGTCCTGATGCTTAGGCATCAGGCCTGTGAGGACAGCCCCGACCGAAGTAGAGTGGTGTACACCTCATTTCACGGTGCCCGTTCCATTTCGGGGTCCTCACGAGACCCTCCTGCCAACCCTGCCACCTCCGGTGCTTCAGGGCGCAGCGGTCTCCAGCGAGTCGCTGATGCTATGCTGCGGTACAGCATTGGTTTCGCGCCCTCTGAGGGGGGCTTTTGAGTAGTCAGGTCAGGTAGTTCCTGCCATTATGTTTCAGGCTCCAGATTTGGCTCCCTCAGTAACACCAGAGACCAGCCTCGAGGGGCTGGTTCCCTTAGTAAATTTTCTGGCAGCGTGGATGCTTCTGCCGAATATTTCTCATTGGGTCCTGCAGTTTGTAGAGAAGGGATACAGAATCCAGTTTGGCTCTCGTCCTCCTCATTACAGCGGGGTGCTGCCCACAGTGGTGCATCCCGAGCAGGCTCTGGTAATGGGACAAGAAGTAAAGGCCCTGTTAGCAAAGAAGCTATAGAACAGGTGTACTCACCCGTCAGAGAGTCGGGTTTTTACAGCCATTATTTCATTGTTCCAAAAAAGGATGGAGGGTTGCGTCCCTTTTAGATCTTCGCCTGTTTATTCGGTCAGTTCAGAACTAAAGTTCAAGTTAGCTGACCCTCAAACAGATCGTGACCCAAATCAGATCCGAGGACTGGTTCGTCACGATAGATCTAAAGGATGCATACTTCCATATCTCCATCCTCCCTCAGCACAGGAAGTTCCTGAGGTTTTCTTTCAGGGGCAAAGAATACCAATATCGGGTTCTTCCTTTCGGCCTAGCTTTGTCACCCCGCACGTTCACGAAATGCATGGATGCAGCTTTAGCCCCTCTCAGGCTTCAGGGCATACGCATTCTGAATTATATCGACTGGCTGATTCTAGCGGAATCAGAGCAGTTGGCGGTTCGGCACTGAGGTGTCGTTCTCGCTCATATAGAGATGTTGGGGTTGAGGCTCAATGCCAAGAAGAGTGTACTTTCTCCAGTACAGAGAACCACTTTCCTTGGTGTGGTATGGGATTTATTATCCTAACAGCCACAGAAGAGCTGAGGCTAGGCCAGTCACGCACTGTAAAACAGTTCGAGAGACTGTTGGGTCTACTGGCAGCAGCGTCCAACGGAATTCCTTTTGGCATGCTGTACATGAGACCTTTACAGTGCTGGCTCAGGACCAGAAGGTTCTCCCCGAGGGGAAACCCACTTTGCATATCAAGGCACGCGGCGATGCTTTCGTGCCTTAGTTATATGTAAATTCTGGTTCTTAACCCAGGGTCCGGTGTTGGGAGCTCTTTGCCATCGAGTAGTGATCTCGACAGATGCTTCTCTCACCGGCTGGGGAGCGGTAATGGAAGGCCGCTCGGTTCAGGGTCTGTGGAAAAGCCATCATCTTTCTTGGCACATAAATTGCCTGGAGATGATGGCCGTCTTCAATGCGTTGAGACATTTCCTTCCGGACCTAAGAGGCCATCATGTGCTCGTTCGAACAGACAACACACCAGTGGTCTCTTATCTGAACCGCCAGGGGGGTCTGCGCTCGCGTCCGCTTTGCAAACTGGCGCACCAGATCCTCCTGTGGTCTCTGGGGAAGGTACTCTCTCTGAGGGCAGTGTATATTCCTGGGGACCAGAATATAGGAGCAGACATCCTGTCGAGGCAGGAGCTGAGGCCAGGGGATTGGAGACTCCACCCCGAGGCGGTGGAGAAAATCTGGGAGGCATATGGTCAGGCAGAGGTGGATCTGTTCGCGTCTCAGAACACGACGCACTGTCCTCTCTGGTATTCTCTGACGCACCCAGCCCCCCTGGGGCTGGACGCCATGGTGCAGACGTGGCCGAGGCTACGTCTGTACGCCTTTCCCCCTGTTGCTCTGCTCCCAGGAGTTCTGGAGAGGGTCCGTCGGTATGGAATAAGCCTACTGCTAGTAGCACCACGCTGGCCAAGTCGGATCTGGTTTGCGGACCTGATCCTTCTGCTAGACGGGCCTCCATTGGAGATCCCTTTGAGGAGGGACCTTCTGTCTCAGGCCGGGGGCACAATATTTCACCCTCGACCAGACATGTGGAATCTTTGGGTTTGGCCTCTGAGGGGGCCCAACTTATAGATAGTGGTCTTTCAGCTGAGGCTGTTGAGACCATCCTAAGCTCCAGAGCTCCAGCTACGAGGAAACTGTATGCGCTTAAATGGAGAGTTTTCTCCTTATGGTGTCACCGACATCAGTGGGATCCGGTTAATTGTTCTGTCAACACAGTAATCGAGTTCCTGCAGGAGCGCTTTGTGTCAGGTCTATGTCCTTCCACACTAAAAGTTTACGTGGCAGCCATTGCGGCTTACCATACCATGGTGGGAGGTATATCTTTGGGTCGAGACCCCTGATTACACGTTTCCTTCGTGGCACTTTGAGGCTGAGGCCTGCAATTCGCACTAAGGTGCCAGCTTGGGATTTGACTGTAGTTCTAGTAGGCCTGTCTAGGGCTCCATTCGAGCCCTTAGATTCGGTCTCAGAAAAGTTCCTTACTTTCAAGACTTCTTTCTGCTAGCTATTTCGTCCCTAAAGAGAGTTGGTGACCTTCAGGCTCTTTCGGTCTCCCCCACCTGCCTTGAATTTGCACCGGGGATGGTCAAGGCGTTCCTATATCCAAACAGGGATACGTCCCTAAGGTTCCAACCTTGACTCCGAGGCCTATTGTGCTGCAGGCTTTCTGTCCTCCTTTTGCAACTGCGGACCAGGAAAGACTGCACCTCTTGTGTCCAGTGCGAGCATTGGACACGTATGTACGTCGGACATCCTCAATCAGGAAGTCCGACCAATTACTGATTTGCTTTGGATCACTAAGAAAGGTCTTCCTGCTTCCAAACAGACAGTCAGTAAGTGGATAGTCGAGGCTATTTCACTGGCATACGAGTACTCGGGCCAGCCTTGTCCTTTGGTGGTCCGAGCTCACTCGACCAGGAGTATGGCGGCTTCTAAAGCCATATTGCAGGGGGTATCTCTTCAAGATGTTTGTGATGCGGCGGGCTGGTCCTCTCCGCTCACATTCGTGAGATTTTACAGTTTGGACCTGGATGCTGCCCCAGGTTCTCAGGTGCTGAGTGCTTAGATCAACAGACTGACACTCAGGTACTTGTAATTATGGCGGGTTGGGTATTCTCGTTCCCACCGTGTCGTTCGACGCATCTCGAAGTTCCCTTTTTCGATAAAGGGAACGTCTCAGGTTACTATTGTAACCATAGTTCCCTGAGAAACAGGGAACGAGACGATGCGTCCCCCTGCCATACTTCCTGCGTCCCTGCGATCGGCTTGCTTCGGCAACTGTCGAAGCTAAATGCCGGCGAGCAGCGGAAGTGCTCTTATCCTTTCCTGGTTCATGACGTCACCCGCCCGTGACGCTCATTCTCTCATTCCATTGGACTAGTTGGCATAGATGCTTCAGACGCAATCACGCAAGAGGCGTTCCCACCGTGTCGTTCGACGCATCGTCTCGTTCCCTGTTTCTCAGGGAACTATGGTTACAATAGTAACCTGAGACGTTTGTATTCGCTATAACAACCACCTCGCTATACATTATCCCGCTTATTACATGGCTACCTACCAAATAAATCAATAATTTGACTCAAAATATTGATTTAAAAAGGAGTTTATTGATTTAAAAACGATTGTATTGCTTCCGCTAAAGAAAATAGTCTGTTCCGTCTCTGAACTGCGTCCTTGGTAACGCTCTGTTTTTCATGGCAACGGTCAGTTATACTAAGCAGCGTCTGTTATCAAGAAATAACACACCGCATTCTACATTGGAATTCTACCAAGCCATGTAATAATGATTGTTAACTGTCCAGCTCATTTTGAATATAGCTTGTGAACTGCTACAAAAGTGCCTGTTGACTTAAAATGTTGTAACATTATGTACACAGTAAAAAACTGTACTGTGAAGGTATTACACTAACCTGCACTTTATTTGCTGAGGGCATGCTTGCTTTAATGCCTGAATACCAATGTTTATACTGTACATTTCTACGGTTTTGTATATGGCAACGATTAAAATAAATGTTGGAAATTGACATAATAGCAACTAATTATTTGAAGCCGTTTACACTTCCAAAACAAAGAAAGGGCAAATTGGTCCAAATTAATAAATCAAGACATTAACTAGTATTTTTTTCATTTAAAAGTAACCTATTTTATTTAAGTCTAATGTGTATAATATGCTGATATTTTTTACATTGATTGTACTCAATTTTTTTGCTTTTTCTGAAAATGCTACTTTATCTTTTCGCATTCATTGAATGTCGCATTATTAAGTTGTCCTTACTCAAAATATCAGTTAGTTCACTAAACTTAAAAAAAGTAGTTGGAAAATGTTGTCTTAATTTTTTGACGGTTGAAATATACCGGAGATTTGAACGAGTTCTGTTCACGGATATCAAGTTCACAAACAGCGATGTAGCATTAGAAAAGCATGTTCTCTTACGAGAGGTTCTCTCGTATTGCGTAAGCTAGCTTACGCTACGGGAAAGATTCCATCTTTCTGAGAAATTGAAGCCAAAAATTATCCTATAATTTTGTATCCATTGTCAACGCAGTTCAGCTGCAGCAGACCATGAGAGGGCTAGCTAGCCGCTCATTGGTTCGCTCACGGAGAACTGCTTAAGCCTATGAGGGAGCGCGGATGAACCCGCGACCAATGAGAGTCTGACTCGCTCTCATTACGTCACCGCCCCCGAAGCGGGCGTGGACGAGGCTATAAATACCCCGAAATAGGCTGAATAATCTGATTTTTCATCCTTCAGCGACGCACCTGCATCTGCTGATCCTGAGAGAGAAGCCGCCGTCGTCGAAAAGGCACCTTCTAGCGAGCGTTTGGGAGACTGAGGAAGCCGGCCGTCTTCGCCACCTTCAGCCGTCCTGTGAGCTAGCGCCATCCGACGGAGTGTATCCTTTACTCAGAGTTTAAAATCCTATTGTATCTAAAAGAGCGAGCGTCTTTTTAAAGATGTCTCGGAATTCCTGCGGCTCCTGCCGCGCTCCTCTCGAGGCTGGAGACCGCCACGTCATCTGCGCCTTCTGCCTCGGACCGGAGCACGCTGAAGTCGCCCTCGCTGACGGCGGCTGCGACTTCTGCGATACTATGCCTATGTTGACCCTGCGGGCTCGACTGTTGGCCGCTAAAAGCGCTCCCAAGCCACCTCTGTCTGCGCCGCGGAAGAAGAAACGCCGCGCTCAGAGGCCGCCGGAGCCCCAGCAAGAAGCGTTCATTCCGCCGGAGCCTGTAGCCTCCCGCTCTCCTTCTCCGCCGCTTCCGGACGAACAGTTGCCGCCGAGTGGCCGCTCTGTTGCCTCCGATGACGCCCGCGGACATCAAGGACTCATGTTCGCTTCTCGCTTCCGACAGTGAGGATTGGTCCGGTTCTCAGGTCTCTTCGAACCGTGAATCTTCCAGGACTCGCGCCGGCATTGAAGAGGAACTAATGCGCCTCCTCACGCAGGCCGTCGAGCGCCTCGGTCTCGAGTGGTCTCCTCCCCCCGAGCAGACCATCAACCGCATGGACGGCCAGCTATTTCCGCCAGCGCTCGACTCCCGCTGCCAAACGGGCTGCGCCCTTCCTGCCCGAGCTGCACGCTGAGCTCTCAAAGTCTTGGAATGCCCCGCTCTCTGCCAGGTCTAGCTCTGATTCTTCCACCCCGCTCCGCGTTGTGGACGGAGCCGCAGAGAAGGGCTACCTCACCATCCCGCCGGTTGAACACTTGGTCGCCGCACACTTATGCCCGCCCTCTGCTAGATGGCGCTCATCACCTGTGCTTCCCTCGAAAGCCTGCAGAGCGACTTCAAGTTTTCACGGCCGCGCATATTCAGCCGCCGGCCAGGCGGCGTCTGCACTCCACTCGATGTCCGTGCTGCAAATCCTGCAAGGTGATTTGCTGCGTGAGTGGGATGAGAGCGGTAAGAACCCTCCTTCTGTCGCGGATTTGAGGAGCGCCACGGACCTTGCCCTTCGCGCTACAAAGTCTGCTGCTCTAGCCTTGGGGAAATGCATGGCCGCCATCTGCGTGTCTGAGAGACACCTATGGCTCACTCTCGCCGACATGGGAGATTCCGAGCGCGCCGCCTTTCTCAACGCCCCGCTCTCTCCAGCCGGCCTCTTCGGATCTGCTGTCACGGGTATCGTCGACCGCTTCTCCGAAGTACAGAAAGCTTCGCAGGCCATGAACCTCTTCCTGCCTCGTCGCGCTAGCTCCTCTGCAGGCCGCCCACGTGATCAGCCTCCTGCACGAGCCCCACCCCAGCGCACAGCTCAGCACAACCAGACTGCTCAGCGACGCCAGGGCGGCCGCCCGCGTTCCCGCTCTGACAGCCGCCACAGGCCGCCGCCTCCTCGGGGGCCTCGGCCTAGAATCACGCTGAAACCTGAGCAACCAAAGTCTGCCTAGCACAGCTGAGAAGAAAAAGACGGCGCTCTCCCGCTGCGGCCGGACCGCCGTCAAAGATCTGCCCTCTGTTAGTCCCCGCCCAGGCGGTTACTACAGCAGTGTTTTCTGCCATAACCAAGCCGGTCTCCCTTCCCGCTTGCATGAGCACAAACGCCGTTTTCACGGCGACCCAGAGAAATCTCAAAAAGAGCATAAAAGCCTCTTGTGTACGAAATGTGCCCGCAACACTGTGTTCACTCATACACAAAAGCACTCCAGTTCCCCTGTCTCACACAGTCCACTCTCATAAAACGGGCCAAGCCCGCTCGAGTCCCAGAGTACATAAGCGCGCCCACAAGCCCGTGTGCGCGTCCCACCTCTGTTCACTCTGTTACAGGGCCCTTAAGCTCCTCTCCAAGTGTAAGTCCCGCTGTTATAAGCACTATCAGCGCGCTCACGCAGCCCGCGAAGAGCGGCAATGGGGACCATGTAGCCATTCACCCCCTAGCGTCACGCTTCAAAGCGTGGGAAGCTATTCCGGGAATCTCCCAGTGGGTGTTAAACACAATAAAGCTAGGCTATCGCTTACAGTTTCGTCGCCGCCCTCCTCGCTTCCGAGCGCGGCTAGAAACTACGGTGAACCCAGAAGCAGTGTCACTGCTCCGTTCAGAGATAGCAAGTCTGTTGTGCAAGAAGGCTATAGAGAGGGTGCCTCTGGCTACGAGCGAGTCGGGGTTCTACGGCCGTTATTTTCTTGTTCCCAAGAAAGACGGCGGTCTCAGACCAATATTAGACCTCAGATATTTGAACAAAGCTCTCATAAAGAGACCGTTCAAAATGCTCACAATCAGAAAACTCCTCGCGCATGTGCGCCAGGGGGACTGGCTCATATCACTAGATCTGAAGGATGCATACTTCCAGATCCAGATAAATCCCCTTCACAGGCCATTCTTACGTTTCGCCTTCGAAGGCCAGGTTTATCAATACACCGTCCTACCGTTCGGCCTATCCTTGGCACCCCGTACGTTCACGAAGTGCATGGATACGGCGCTCGCCCCCCTGCGGAGTCAGGGGCTGCGAATTCTGAACTACTTGGACGACTGGCTGATTCTGGCACAGTCTCAGAAAGAGTTACTGTCTCATCGTACAGTTCTCCTCGACCATCTGAAAGCTTTGGGCCTCTCTGTCAACTGGACAAAGAGCGTACTACAACCCAGTCAGACTATCTCCTTCTTGGGTATAGAGCTGGACTCGGTCACGATGACGGCGCGTCTATCGACGCAGCGCGCGCACCGTGTGCAGCGCCTCGCCGCATCTTTTCAGATGAACAGACTCACGCCTTTGAAAACTTTTCAGAGAGCGTTGGGTTGTATGGCCTCAGCCTCTGCGGTACTCCAGCTGGGGTTACTGCGCATGCGCCCGCTTCAGCTCTGGTTGAAGAGCCGTGTGTCTCACCGAGCGTGGACCTCGGGCCACCAGCTGATAAGGGTAACGCAGACCTGTATTACAGCTCTGCAGCCATGGTTAGTGGCAGAATGGTTTCAGCGCGGCGTCTCCATGGGGACAGTTTCATGCCGAAAAGTCATCTCGACAGACGCCTCCAACACGGGGTGGGGGGCGGTCTGCGAGGGCTCACCGGCCTTCGGCCCCTGGTCAGCTCAAGAGAGCCTCCTACACATAAACTGTTTGGAGATGTTGGCGGTCGAGAACGCGCTCAGGCGGTTTCTCCCGCGCATTCAGGGCCATCACGTGCTGATCCGTTCGGACAATATGGCCGTGGTCTCCTATCTAAACCGTCAGGGCGGAGTCAGATCCAGGAATCTTTTCCGGCTGACAGAGCGCATTCTAGTTTGGTCTCAGTGTCACCTGCTCTCGCTCAGAGCGACGCACGTGCCGGGACAGCTGAACGACGGTCCAGACAGCCTGTCCAGGAACCCCATTCCCCCCGGGGAATGGTCCCTGCATCCTCTTACAGTCCAGAAACTGTGGCGTCTATTCGGCAGAGCAGAGGTGGACCTCTTCGCCTCGGCGGAGAACACCCACTGCCCAATATTTTTCTCAAGGAGCGAGGACGCGCTAGCCCAAACCTGGCCCAGCCGCCCGCTTTATGCCTTCCCCCCGGTCTCTCTGCTACCACAGGTGCTTCAGAGAATCAGAGAAGCGCAGCACTCGGTGCTCCTCATAGCCCCGCACTGGGAGGGTCAGACTTGGTTTCCGGAGCTCACGCAGCTGTCACAGACAGCGCCGTGGCCCATTCCAGTCAGAGCAGATCTCCTCTCCCAAGCTCGCGGCTCGATCTGGCATCCCCACCCAGAGCGCTGGGCGCTTCACGCGTGGGTGATCAACAACTACCCGTTGCTTTGCCAGAGGGAGTGTTAAACACGATCATACAGGCTAGAGCGGCTTCTACCAGAAGGCTCTATGCGTCAAAATGGTCTGTGTTCTCAAAGTGGTGCACCGATAAGGGTCTGGACCCACGGTTATGCGAGGTTCCCTCCTTGCTAAATTTTCTCCAAGAGATGCTGGACAAGGGCAGATCCCCGTCCACTCTTAAGGTATATGTGGCAGCCGTCGCGGCGTTTGCTGAACCCCGACGCGGCCAGTCACTGGGCAAAGACGGGCTGGTAGTCCGCTTCCTCAGGGGAGCTAGAAGGATGAACCCCCCGCGTCCCCCTTCGGTGCCGATTTGGGACCTTTCCATAGTTCTTGATGCTATGAAAGCTCCCCCATTCGAACCGTTTAGCACCGTGGACCTAAAGTACCTGTCGCTAAAGACCGTTTTTCTACTCGCGCTCGCGTCAGTAAAACGGGTGGGAGACCTGCACGCGCTGTCTACCAGCCCGTCCTGTCTTGAGTTTGGACCTAATGACTCCTTAGTCGTTCTCAAACCTAGGCATGGCTATGTTCCCAAGGCGATTGGCACCCCGTTCAGGGCACAAGTTATATCCCTATCGGCACTGCCTGCTTCCGATAGCGAATCAGATTCTAATCTCCTATGCCCGGTCAGGGCTCTGAGATTATATGTCACTCGCACTGCTCCGGTCAGACGATCCGAGCAGCTTTTTGTTTCGTTCGGCGGGCGCACCAAAGGGTTGGCCGCCTCGAAACAGTCCCTATCCAGATGGATTGTTGATGCCATTGCAGCAGCATACGCATCAAAAGACCTGCCATGCCCTCTGGGCATCAGGGCTCATTCCACTAGAGGCATGGCCTCATCGTGGGCATGGTCCAGCGGGATTTCCATTCAAGACATTTGCGTGGCAGCGGGATGGGCTTCCCCCTCCACCTTTGTCAGATTTTACAATCTGGAAGTACCCGCTTTGCAGGCTAAACTACTAGCAGTCTAGTATGTTTCAGCTCTTCTGGTTGAGCTGCACTATAGGAGGTTAATTCACACAGACCGAGTTCGCTCTGTCCCTCTCTTTTATGTGCTTATGTACTACACAATCACCGGCCCGCCCCGCTGGCCGTTTGTCACAGATACATAAATTCATTCCCACTTACGGAGTTCCCCGGGATGCCCCGCGGGACTAATAGTGGATGCTTAGCACGCACGGCGTTGACCAGGGGTTCCCGTAGCGTAAGCTAGCTTACGCAATACGAGAGAACCTCTCGTAAGAGAACGAATCGGTTACCTAACGTAACCTCGGTTCTCTCTAGATGAGGGAACGAGTATTGCGTTCCTGGCCGTGCTTGTGCTACTGGCGATGTTCGCTTCAGAATTGAAAAAACCAGATTATTCAGCCTATTTCGGGGTATTTATAGCCTCGTCCACGCCCGCTTCGGGGGCGGTGACGTAATGAGAGCGAGTCAGACTCTCATTGGTCGCGGGTTCATCCGCGCTCCCTCATAGGCTTAAGCAGTTCTCCGTGAGCAAACCAATGAGCGGCTAGCTAGCCCTCTCATGGTCTGCTGCAGCTGAACTGCGTTGACAATGGATACAAAATTATAGGATAATTTTTGGCTTCAATTTCTCAGAAAGATGGAATCTTTCCCGTAGCGTAAGCTAGCTTACGCAATACTCGTTCCCTCATCTAGAGAGAACCGATGGTTACGTTAGGTAACCGATTCGTTTTACACCAGTTAGCCCATAAGCAGCTTTGTTGTGGTTGACTGAAGTAACGCGAATCATGCATACAGCCTACAATGTTTAGACGATGATTAGTTCTGTGCATTTTTAATGTTCACTAATTATCTTAGGAAACGTTAGAGGATGTCGAATTTTAACAAAATAGTAAACTCACTTACCTTGCAATAAATGCGTTCACCCACGAACATCTGTCTTGTATTCCAAATATAACGCAAATAAATAAAGTAAATAAAGGTAACTTATTGTCACTATTGCACTAATTAAAGAGCAATGTTTGTTCTAATTCAACCATTCATATTATTTCTTAAATTAAAACTGCCAATAAACAAATAAACATTAAAAAAGACCATTTTTCTATCACTATCCTTGTTCTAACAAAAATATTGCACTCAGCATTTTATTTTGCATTGCATTTGCACTGCAATTTTTATATTAATACAATTAATTATTTAAATTAATAAAATAATTAATACATTTTATATTTATATTTTTATATATTTTCAGTGTTTTTATAAAAAACAGTCAATATTTTATTTATAAGCTATTAATAATAATGCTATTATATATTCAACCTCCTTTAATAAGAAACAAAATTCACAAGGGGGCCAAGCCAAACATGGCAATTTTAAGTAAACTTTATGTACATCTATGGTGTAAAGGCTGTATTTTTAAATGCATTTATTGTATACTAAGTTGCCAGTCGTTGTTTAGGATGCATTGTAGTGTTGCTTGAGGTTTTTATGAGCTTGTGAAACTTGTCACATAATCATCACTGTTGTCTTTCACGCCTGCCAAACCCTAAACACAACAACCCACTGACATTACAAATTAAATAAACTAGAGATCAGACTAATATGCGCGAGGAGGGTCAACTAAATTAAAATACCAAACGGCTAAAACATTCAGAATTATGTTCCTACGAAAAACAAACGAATTTATGAACTCTTCTGTTATTAATAAGATGATACTTTCACTCTATTATTTAGACAAAACTATAAAATGTATTTAATTGTCTTTAATTTAATAATATAATACAATTATTATTATTATAAACATTTAATAATAAATGTGTGTGTGTGTGTGTGGCGTGCGTGCGTGCATGCGTTGTGTGTGTGTGTGTGTGTGTGTCCGATCATCTCTTCTATTCAGGCACTTTTAAAGACTGCCTTTCAAATATCAAAGCTCTATTACTTGTGACCGTCCGAAAGAAACTGTCGGACTCTGTACTATTTTCCCATATCCAACACTGCATATATAAAATATTATTATATGATAATGATATCACATGCCTTAGCAACTTAACTTGTTTTACATATACAATTAATTAAATTACATATAGATGCAAAAGCCTCTAAATGCCATCTGAAATTTTCTTCTAAAATTATCATTTTTATCAAGCTCGTATATTAAATTCAGTAATTTCACCTAAATGAGAATTAATGTGTAGCCTAATTGTTCTTGCCATTTAAGTGAAATTATTGAACTTAAATATACGAGCTTGATAAAATGATCATTTTAGAAGAAAATTTCAGATGGCATTTAGAGGCTTTTGCATCTGAACTCTTCATATATATTCCATTGGTGTATTCCATACGATGTCAGAAACTTTGTATCGTGTTTATTGCCTCTTTATAATGAATTGTTGTTACAACGCTTGTTGTATTCTTCGTTTGTAAATCGCTTTGGATTAAAGGCAAGCGTCTGCTAAATTAATAAATATGTCCTAGCAAAATGATTTATAAAAAACGTGTTAAAGATTTTGTAAGCATATTGCGTGGTTGTGCTCGGCGTAAATTGTTTTATTTGAGATAACGCAATGAAACGTTAAATTAAGCGGACAAATGTTTGGCCATTCTATCATACAAAGAACACATGCAAAAACAAGAGAAAACCAACAAAATATAACTGGTGGTCTATTAATAAGTAAAATTAATATAATATTAATAACTTATAGTCAGTGTATGCTTTTTCCTGAGAGATTTAAAAAAATTAAATTAAAAAGTCATCTGCCATGATTGTGCTGATTACAGCGGCAAATCTTACCACAATCGGTGTGTGTGTGTGTGTGTTTTGTGTGTGTGTGTGTGTGTGTGTGTGTGTGTGTGTGTGTGTGTGTGTGTGTGTGTGTGTGTGTGTGTGTGTGTGTGTGTGTGTGTTGTGTGTGTGTGTGTGTGTGTGTGTGTGTGTGTGTGTGTGTGTGTGTGTGTGTGTGTGGTGTGATCCCATCCTTTCCCATTCACATAACATTTACATTTACATTTAGTCATTTAGCAGACGCTTTTATCCAAAGCGACTTACAACTGAGGACAAAACCAAGCGAGTCATCGTGAAAAGGCAAAAACAACGCAAGAAGTGCTCAAAGTACAAAGTTCACACATAGCTCGGAGTAGTATAAGCCAAGCAAGGGAGGATTTAAGGGAAGGGGAAGGTTTTTTTTTTTTGTTTTTTTTTTTTTTATGTTAAGTGCTCCCTGAATAGATGAGTTTTCAGTTGTCTTTTGAATGCTGTCAGGGATTCTGCATTCCGAATGAGGCTGGGCATAAACAGCATTTCAACAAAAATATACGCACCCACCTAAGGAGATATAGAAAATGATGGGGACTGGGCACCCTCGAAGTGATGCGTGAAACAAACCCTCAAATACTAGACTAATCTATAAAGCAATAATAGTAAAAATTAAAAACATAAATGAAAAAGAAAACATTTATAAGCACGGCATCTATTTTACGACTAAACATTACATTTTTTTAAAAAATCACATATAGCATAAAGTTGGTAAAAAAAAAAAATTCCTGGCAGCCAATAACAATATATTTACATAGGCCTATATAAGATTATGTCTACAGCCGACACAGCTAACACAACTTGCATTTAGTGTTAAAAAAGTACAATAAAAACATATAATTTTAACGAAGGAGATTTATTGGTTAGAGATTTAAATTTATGAGGAAATATTGTATTGTAATATTGTCCGAACTTACATTCAAAATTAAAACATTATAGATTATGTCAGACAGTTTATTTTTCAGATATATCAACAAGCCTAATTCTTTTTCTTTTTCTTCTTCTTTCTTTCTTTCTTTCTTTCTTTCTTTCTTTCTTTCTTTCTTTCTTTCTTTCTTTCTTTTTTTTTTTGCACAGAAAGAAAGGTTACACAAGAAATTTGCTTTAAACCACTTACATATAATAATTATACAAATAATCTAAAAGTAGTAGCTTAAAAATATTTTTCAGGGCAGTAAAATATATAATTACAACAATATTACTTTAAATAAGTGCGATTGTGGAGGTGTCACACGGCAGTGAACTTGTGGAACCCTTGACTGATCCGTCTGTCACGCTTCCTTTCAAACAATTCATGTCCAGTTAAGTGAACCTTCAGAGTTCACCGTGATCCAGAATTAGCTCTATGTTTCCCTACCAGAAAAGTTAAAAATAGCCGCCATATACGGCTGTCTTTGAATCTGAATTTAGTAATTTCCTCTAATAAATGTAGCCTATAGGCTAAATAAAGACCACATTTCAATGTTTCATTACAGTAAGTGTGGTTATATCCTAAAACTCTTTTGTAGACATGAGATATTTAATTTAATTCAGACAGCAACATGAAAGTTAACATTAAAAGAGAAGCAAAGCAGCGACTTATTTATGCGTTTATTAGATGTGTTTTTGTACTTTTTACACATCCGTAACTATACGTTGTATGCGTTTACAGCTATGACGCAGTGTTCTAATGATGAATTTTTGCCAAACTGAGTTATGTCATGCTAACGTGACTAGTCGAACAATGTGGCTTTCCTCTTTTTAAGTGGCCATGAATTACAAACGGGCAATGTGTCAAATATTTTATTGGAAGACGTCATGGAAAATATGAACACTGAGACAAGACAACGAGTTAGTCTATTAACTATTAAAGTTATTATTATTATTATTATTATTGATGTTGTTGATTATAATCATACTACTGCTACTAATAACAATAATAATAACAACAACAGTAATACTAACAACAACAACAACAAACTATATTTGACTTAAATAGGTTTTCAACAATGCATCCATTTTTATCAGCTCGGTTGTTGGAAGTGTTTGAGCGAGCTAAAAAAATACCTAGGCTACTATTTGTTTGCACATACCGAGAGAGTGAACTCCTAGGCTACTGCATCAATCACACATGAGTTTGCAATGACGTTGAAGAACTTTTGCATACTTTACTACACAAATCGATGAAGAGAAGAAAAACATCTCACATTTTGAGGATTCTGTGGATACTGGATTTGTAGGGGGTAATGTGAGATGAACATGGGACATCAGCAGAGTAGCATTAAAAACTAAAGGCCCTTAACAAATGAACACATCAACCTTAATTAAATGCAGAGGGCAAGACCAAACTGGGTGGTCCATAGCACTTGATAAATGTACGGGCCCCTTTCCAAGCCTTAAAACAATACCTCTATCAATGTGCATTCCTGCATTGAGCAGCACCATGGTCCAAAACCTTCAGGGTATTAGCTGATAACGGAGATATACTCCTGAATGATGATAGCTTGCATCTATATGTCAATACAAATATATACATTTTTTATTTTTTAAGATTAGTCAATTTTTTTTATTAATTATTCAATTACATTTGAAAGTTCTGTGCAAGTTGCAAGTTAGATATCGTATCTTATAGAAAGAAAAAGAAAGAAAAGAAAAAGAAAGAAAGAAAGAAAGAAAGAAAGAATTATATTTTATATTTAAAATATTAGCCTATATTATTATATGCATTACATGACGCATTTGTTTTACTCACGTGTCCAAAACATTTACAATTAGACAATAATCACATGTCAGTCGTTTGATTTGACTTCAGCAAAGCTAAACCCATTCGGTGAATAGGCCTAATTGAAGATGTGTCGTGTCGTGTGAACTTGCCTTGATTAAGTGACACATCTTGACTGCAGTCTTCAAACGAGTGTCCATGAACCCAATACGACCCCAAAACCTCCATTCTTCAGTTCTTAATTAGCTCAGAAATCTTTAAATTTACGTTTAAAACTCAAAATGGTGACGTGGCTTTGTGGATTAGCTGCAATAGAGATGCTTTTTGCTTGATATTTGATTTAAAGAAGCTCAGGGGAAAATGTTTACATTATGCAGTATAAACATCCTCCTCGTGTTCCTGCCTATCTGAGAGAGAGAGAGAGAGAGAGAGAGAGAGAGAGAGAGAGAGAGAGAGAGAGAGAGAGAGAGAGAGAGAGAGAGAGAGAGAGAGAGAGAGACTTGCTTTTAATTAAATTAAGGATTTAAAAATGGTGTTATTTCTTTTATTTTTTTAAAATTTCGTATACGCCTTTTTGCAGCTTCTAAACTTCTAATGTGTAGATGTTCTAGTTGTGCAGATGTTGGTGAAGCCCACCCCAGCAGAGCTGAGAGTGGGAGGGACACTGGGCGGCCCCTGAGCGACTCTGGCTCCAAGAGCCTGAGAGGAGCTGATGGAAACAGATAAGTAAAAGCCCAACTCCATACTGGAAGAACAAGAAGACAGGATCTGAAGCAGAAAGAATCTCTTTTCCCTGCTGTATCCAGTTTTATGGTGGGTAGTATTACAAGGGTAGTACGCAATTACTCATAACCAGAGAAAGAAGAAATCATTCTAGCATCGCATTCCGTTATTAATGAAAGCAGCGTAAAATCGCAGTCTTTTTAACGTGGATTTTGACGTGTGCATGAAGAATGACGGCTGAGGTCCAGCAGCCCTCCGTGCAGACCCCTACTCACAGTAGCCCCATGTCGGAGAAACCACACGGACAGACGCCTGTGATGGAGACCTCCTCTTCCTCTTCCAGCAACAAAACTAAAAAGACGAATGCTGGAATTCGTCGTCCTGAAAAGCCCCCATACTCTTACATCGCTCTCATTGTCATGGCTATCCAGAGCTCTCCAACCAAACGACTCACTCTGAGCGAAATTTATCAGTTCCTACAGAGCCGCTTCCCGTTTTTCAGAGGCTCATATCAAGGCTGGAAAAATTCGGTGCGTCACAATCTGTCTCTGAACGAGTGCTTTATCAAGCTGCCCAAGGGTCTGGGCAGACCTGGTAAGGGCCACTACTGGACCATCGACCCAGCCAGTGAGTTCATGTTCGAGGAGGGATCTTTCCGCAGGAGGCCGCGGGGATTCAGGCGTAAATGTCAGGCGCTCAAACCTTCCATGTACAGCATGATGAACGGGCTGGGGTTCAATCACATACCCGAGTCCTATAACTTTCAGGGGGGCGGCGGGGGCCTGTCTTGCCCTCCAAACAGTTTATCTTTGGAGAGTGGGATTGGGGTGATGAATGGACATTTGGCCAGCAATATGGAAGGAATGGGCTTGGCAGGACACTCCATGTCCCATCTATCAGCGAATAGTGGACATTCCTACATGGGCAGTTGCACGGGATCCTCAGGGAGTGAGTACCCCCACCACGACAACTCCGCATCGCCGCTTCTCGCCAGCGGGGGAGTGATGGAGCAGCATGCGGTGTATAGCACGGCCTCGGCCTGGCCTCCAGCGCCCCCGGCCTCTCTAAATAACGGGGCGTCTTACATCAAACAGCAACCGCTCTCTCCGTGTAACCCGGGAGCCAATCCACTTCAGCCCAGTTTACCCACACACTCTCTGGAACAGTCCTACCTGCACCAGAACGGCCACGGCAACACCGACCTTCAAGGTAAAGCTTTCAAGATGATTAAAACAACACAACTGAAGCTAATGTCTTGCCAACAGTCCAGCTAAAGTTATGCCACATAACGACACAAACATTTGTACAATAATGCTTTATTCAACTAATGTGCTGGTCAATTTTTTCATCAATGCTCGAGTATTTTGTCGAGAAACTGGTGAATACAGAATCACTGCATTTAATTCATGGCATTGTTTTCTTGATCATTTGGTCATTCTTTAGTAAGCTTCTAGCTCACATATTAACATAAGTCTGCAAATGCATAATTAGAAGTGATTTCAGCCCGATTGCTGTAATCTCTAGTGGGGCAAGAGCAAGAAGAGCCCCGCAGCAATGTGTCCGTGGGGAATCGCGTGCAAGCCGTCGTTTTAAAACGATCCCACCCAGATCTTAAGCCTTTCAGGTATTTTCCAGGTCTCTCGCTGCACTCCAATGCATTATCAGAAAAAACGTACTATAATCAAAAGCTATAAAACAATTTAAAAAAACATATCAAACTTAATAATGATGCTTAAAAATGTGTTGACAGGCCAAAATGATATGGTGACGATTGTTAATACATTTCATTTATAAAAAACAATATTATATAATAAGTTTAAAATATCATTATTACATTAATGTAGCTATATAATTAAAATTGTAGGATATATGTAGGATATATATATATATATATATATATATATATATATATGAGAGAGAGAGAGAGAGAGAGAGAGAGAGAGAGAGAGAGAGAGAGAGAGAGAGAGAGAGAGAGAGAGAGAGAGAGAGAGAGCGAGGGGGGGGGGTTAAAGTTAAAGTCATTATCGAAAGTAAGTTTATGTTATATTCCTGTAGATGTTATAGCCATTTTCAAGAAATGTTTATAACATTTTCTCTCTCGATCCTCTAGATAGACGAAGGTCGACAAATACCCGGCGTTTGATTCGGTCAACAGTCGCTAAATCTACAAACAAACAAAAATGTGGATTGGAGTTTGATATAGGCTACTTCACGATTAGACCATTTTACATGATACAGAAATATTTTCCCATTGAATGAACGACTGAATGTCACAGGCGATTGAGTAACTCATAAACATTTTAGATCATTTATTTTGTAGGGTTTAAAATGTCAAGAACACTACAACAACATTAGGCAAGTTTTTTTATATACTATATAAACTAATTTGCCATATTTTGTGTCCCCGCAGGTATACCGCGCTACCATTCCCAATCTCCTAGCATGTGTGACAGGAAAGAATTTGTCTTCTCTTTTAACGCCATGACCTCTTCATCGATGCATTCTCCAGGGAGCAGCTCGTACTACCACCATCAGCAGGTCTCATATCAGGACATCAAACCCTGTGTGATGTGACAGCATTATTACAAAGAAGACTTAATGCAACGACGAGCAACAGAGTAAACTGACCCAAATGAACCATGGAGTGGTCTATAAGTGGCTCTTTTGGAAAGAGACACGGAATTAAGAATGACCGTTTATTAGGCTACTAATCAGAACTTGGCCATAGAAACGCATTGTTAGAAAATTACAAACTCACAGGAGCACTTGGAAAAACCTTCAGCTTCATATCAGCGAATCATAAGATCGAGGACGAAAAAAGCCACAGCATCTCGTTTCCAACAGCTCGGTACTACTCTGCTGGCGGATGACTACCACATTCGGAGATGCAAAGATGAGTGAAACGCTCCGATGTTGATATATTGTTTTTAAAGACGAGTTTGTATTGTTTGGATAAACGTTTTCCTACAATCATTTTCATTTCGCTTAAAATGGCGAAAACCATAAGCACGCGAAATGGAGGCACTTTTAAATCCTAATTATAATGCGCAACTTATTTATTCTGTTAAAATGTTTAATTTTACACTCTAAAAAATGCTGGGTTATTTTTAAACCCAAATGCTGGGTTGAGCATTTTGACTATGTTGCTGGGTTATTTTTTCCGTAATCAGCTGACAATGACCCAGCATTTGGATTTGTTGACTAATTGTTGATTAAACATGAATGTATCTATGATTAAATTAATTGAATCAATAAACAGTAGTGTTATTATTGTTATTAATATTATTTTTGTTATTAGTATTTTTATTATTATTATCTGAAATGGATAACCTGTAACATGGGATTGTTTGACCCAGCATAAAAAAACAACCCAGCAAATGGGCTAATGTATAAAACCCAACCTGTCAAATAACCCAGCAGCTGTTCTGTTAATTATTTACCCAACACTGGGTTGCCAAATAACCCAAATTGGGTTGTTTTTAACCCAGCATTTTTTTTGAGTGTAGGCTACAATTAAAGCCACAGTATTGACCGCTTTATTGGCAATATTTGCCCAATGTAACATTAAGGTTAAATATAAGCACTGTTAGTTATTTTGATTGTTTATTTAGTTGTATATAGGCTACCTATATTGACACGTCTTATTTCTCAAGCACTGTATAAACTGTACATGGTGTAAGACATCATTTAGTAGGATTTTTTTTGTCCCTTTTCAATGAATTTAAATATTAGCCTACTTTATGTAATCCTTCAGATCAATTGAAAATTAAAGTAATGACATGGAGTTTGCAATATCTGTTTAAAATATGACTTTTCTAATCAATATATATCATGTTTTGTGAATTTAAATTTTGAATTCTATAGATTTGTGGATTAAATTTCTGCGTTATTCATCGAACCAGAAATTAAGCTTATTAAATGTAGAATTTAAAGACGCAAATATAAAAATAATGCGAAATAATTACAATAATAATGTTTAAATGTTAGTACCGGTAATAATAACCATAATAAACGACAGTTATTATTTTGTGCCACATTCTTCATGATTGATTTTATTCCTTGAGAGAAAAGTTGACCGCATAAAGCTTACATACATTTAATTAATATAGGTACGTACAAAACCAAGCTATTTTTAAGAAGATATGGTTCACTAATATAGCTTAAAATGAAATTTTATTAAACTTTTTTCAGTGAATCCATTTTCTTTAAATATAATCCGCTAATGGGTAAGACGCCAATAATTAATTAATGGAACAAATGTTGTCTGGGGTGCGTTTCCCAAAACCATCGTTAAGCAACTGTTAGCAACTTGGATGGTTGGCAATGGGAAATTGCATTGCAACCATCAAAGTTGCTAACTTAGTTAGCAACGATGGTTTTGGGAAACGCACCCCTGGGTGGAAATGAAAAAGCTGAAAGATATTCCATAAAACAATATTCCTATCATACAGAAAAAAATAAAATAAAAGCAAGTTAGCAAAATTACTTCATTTTTAATACAGAATAATAATATCTCAAAATTAAAGGTGACATATTGATGTGATATGTTAGTAGTCACTATGTAATACATTTACAATAAAGCAATACATTCACTCAGATATAAGCGAAACAAATATATTTCGTTATTTAATTTAATTTAATGTAATTTACAAATATATAAAATATAAAAAATAGAATATAATTATTGAACTTTGTCTGTTCAAATATCCAATATTATACAAGACTTTGAATCATATTAAATATTTGAACAGACAAAGTCATCATGGAATTGTTTAGAAAAAACAAAATAATAATACAGGGATATTCGAGTCACTATTAAACATACATATACTTTAGGTTCAGCAAAGATCCCCTTTCTTGTCAAAAACATTGCGTAGCCTACTGCATATCAGTTTATTGGTTTCTGGGTTAGCCATACAAGAACAAGAGAATAAATTCTCTTTTTCGAAAAGGTTGTCCTATAGGACATCAGACTTTAAAAACATTTGTATTTTATTTATTTTTTTTCTAATTCGATGTTTTATTTTTTATTTAAAAAAAAAATATCCGGCTAAAATTAGGAAACAAACGGTCAAAATAAATCAGTATTGGCAGAGCCTGGAGATCTTGCAGGGGTCCTCAAGTGGACACAATGTTGACCCCCGCACGAGAGCACACACGAATCAACTATTAGTGCGTGGCCGTGACCATGAGCTGAACTCGTAAAGATTCCCATGGACACATGATCTTAGAGGCCACACATGAGCAGATTAAAGCTCACACTTTTTACTCAGTGAATATTTATCAGGGCAAGTGCATTACTGACACAACTTTAATTATAATGACTACTAAAATATCTACATTTTATCATAATTGAATACTAAATTATTGACTACTGATATCTACATTTAATCGTAGCCTACACGTCGCCTCTTGTATGTTGTGGTAGGCTACTGTATGGGTTAAGGTAATTCTGCCTGGTTTAACCTATAAAAACTATTTGTGTTGGTATAAACGGGTTTAGGTTCAGCAATATTAATGGTTTTGATGTTAGCTACATAGGCCTAATATTATCAGTAAAACCAGTTAATTTAGATGTTAACATGTTCGGTTATGAATAACGATGCTTTTGGAAAACAGCCCGTAATAGTAGCCTACTTGAACATCGCCGTATGATGTTTAATCGTATAGGCTAGTGCTTTGGACCCCGTTTACGACCCATATTTTTACGTGCGTTTCCCAAAAATGCACTTAACATGTAGCCTACTATGCGACTACGAGCTTTAACTATTTAGTGTCACTGTTACTGTCTGTTCATAAAATGCTGAAATGTAAATAATTTGGCTTATATAGCCTACAACTTTATGCGTAACGGTATAAATTACATCATTTACTTATGGGAGATGATTTCATTTCTTTTTCTTTTTTTATTTGATAATAAAACTCAATCAAAGTTTTTGATTGGTTGTTGAAGATGTCATGGAAAAGACGCTTTGGTGAGCCACTCCTTTAATGAGCCTAGTAAAAACTGTAATGATGGTTTTACTGGTGATTAAGTTGCACCCTTATTAACTATTTATTTCTACCAAGCATTTAATAAACATAACCTCTGCGTGAATTTATTTTAAATAAAATGCTACCGTTTTCTGCACATGTATTTTAAACACTTTCTTGCTCCATCCATACAATTCACGAGTTCACACTTACATATAATTAGATGGAGTAAAGCTTGATTTTTGTTTTTGTTTTTTGAGCTCGTGCAGTCCGGGAGGAGAGTTCTGAGCTCGGAATTTGGTCCGAACCCAGAGTATACTCCCCCGTGTATAGAAGTGATTAGAATTGTGGAGATGCTGATAAACTGTCAAGTAGTGTTGTAGTCAAGACCACCTAACCCGAGACCAGACAAGACCAAGACCAGAGTGTATCGAGACCGAGACAAGACCAAGACTTTTAGGGGCCGAGACCAAGTCGAGACCAAGACCGAGGGAGTACGAGACCAAGACAAAGACCAAGACCAGCGCCCCACACTACAAAAAATTGTGAAACATGATCAAAAGAGCTTCTCAAATTGTTCTGAAAGATCCACATTCCCATAAAAACACATAGCCTAGATATTTAAGTTTAAATAAACGTAACCATCTTTATTCAATACTCCTGGGTGACTTCCATCATCTAGTACAGTATGGAAAAAAAACAATTATTCATTGTTCATCACTAAAGTCTTCACTTTTCTCCACCTTTTATAAACAATACATAAAGTTATGTTGTTTTTAAACCTACAACAATCCTTTTTTAAATGTATTTTAGCACAATTCACAACCAGCGGTAATTCAGGAAAAAATATCCGAATGCTCCACATGAAACTATATGGTCTTCCGATCTTTTACCATCGTGTCGATTTATTTTTATTAATATGTGCCATGCAAGACAGCGCTTGGGAGACGGTGAACACTTGTTTATACTTTCGCCTGGCTCAGAAGAGAAAGAGTGACCGGGCCGCGCTCTCTCTCTCTCTCTCCTCTCTCTCTCTCTCTCTCCTCTCTCTCTCTCTCTTCTCTCTCTCTCTCCTCTCTCTCTCTCTCTCTCCTCTCTCTCTCTCTCTCTCTCTCCTCTCTCTCTCTCTCTCTCTTCTCTCTGTCACACGCGCAGCAGTTCGTCTACATTACTCATCGATCGTTTTACATCTAATAAAAGCAAGGATGTTAACAAAAAAAATGAGACAATATTCTGGCAATTTAGTGACATTTTCACAGTTATGGTCTTGAAAAAAAATCGCGAGTCCTCAATGTCCGAGACCGAGACAAGACCGAGACCAAATGCGGTCGAGTCCGAGACGAGACCGAGACCATCAAAAAGGGAGACCGGTCTCGAGAAACTACAAACAATACTGTCAAGGAACGGAGGTCTGCCGTATAGCTAGCTACCTGTTATCGTTGATTGACTGGGTGCTCTAATTATGTTAATTATCTGAACGTGCTCCTCCCGAACTTTGTTAATAAAACATCATTAATTGCACGCCCAGGGCCGGGTTTCCCGATAACGATGTATCTTAGCTCTTAAGAGCGCTCTCTACGTGCAAGGTTACGAACGCTCGCGGCAATTCACGTGCGTTTCCCAAAAGTGCCCTTAACATGAACGCGCGAGAACGCGCTCTACGTGCTACTAAGCATCTAAGCATCGCTGTCCATTCGCGAAGTGCTGAAATATAACCTTATATGGAACCATATTCTGAACGTTTAACCTAAAAATCGTCATTTGTTGTGGATTAGAAATCAAGACAAGTCTAAAGCATCTATACAGGCGGAGGCACTGACAAAATGGCTGAGAAAAAAAACAAAACAAAAAAAAACAGGAGAAGATATTAAAAAAGGTCAAATTAATGTCCTTTTAGAGGAGATAGAGCGAAACAAAGACTTTATTTTTAACAGATTTAAAGGACACCATACAAATAAGGAAAAACAAAACATCAGGGAGGACAACATTGCAAACTAAATGCAACCAGCGGCGTTCAAAGATCAGGGAGGTCCGCAAAATACATGGCTGGTTTTCGTGCACGTCAGCAAGTCATTGGCAATTTTTTTTTAAAATTCATCCCTATTTTGCCCAGTTTTTAAAACATGATTCCCACATTACTTCGTTTATGATTTTTTTTCTCATTCATTTAATTTAGATGTGTTTTTAAAAAAAATTCTTCGCTTTTTAATTATTTCATTTATAAATTAATTTAAACAAAACACGAGTACAATAATAAAGTATACAATAAAGTACAATCAAAACCTTATATTATACTCACGTTGCAGTGTAATCTGTTAAATCGAGATAAAGTGTAATCTGCCGGTTGTCCTGCAGGTGACCTCATATATCTGTCTTCTTACGATGCACTTGGGGATGTACGATTACTCCAGAGCACTCGTAGTTCTACGAAGATTTTCAAGTGCTACTTAAGTTACGATGCTTTTGGGAAACAGACCACAATATTAAGATCAGTCGTACGATCGTTTTTACGATCAACTTAGGCTTACGATGCTTTTGGGAAACGCAGCCCAGGTTGGTCCAGGTTTTCTAGTGTATTTGCTAAAACTAATTAACAAAATTATCCTCTTTTACACAAAGCTTACATCCCATGCTGGATTTAGGTGCTGTAGCTATCACCCTGTGAATAATCCTCCACTACAGATCCGCTATTTTCTTCTCTACTGGAGGTTTATGCAGGGTCCTCCTGTCCCTGACTTCAACAATCCATGGCCATTTTGAAACCCTTTTCCTCTGAGTGAATCTTGATAAATAACTTTAATTGTGGCATAATATATTGATTTCTTCACAGCAAAATCCATGGTGTTGAATGCACTCTTCTGGTGTACATATAGGTCCACTGGGGATTGATGTATTTTAAAAAAACATCCCACTGACTTTGCAGTTCCAAAAAATAAAATTTAACCTGCTAATGTAACCCCTCTGATTCTTTCATCGATTCCCCCAGAAAGGACCACACGAAGACCGGATGCTGAGTTCATACTGAAGCCTATGAATTGTTGGTCACTCAGACACAAAACTGCCATTCACCTCGACAACTCGGGTGGAACTCACAATTTAACAATCAATAAATTACTTTTACATGATTATGAACTCAGACCTTTTTTTTTCATATGCTTTCTTGAACACATAACACAAAACATAACATTATAAAAACAATAATATACCTGGAGATACATGAGGAAAACACCAAAACAGGCATGAATTGTTGGTCACTCGGTCACAAAACTGTTGAAAATCATATATAAAAATAATCAAAAGAATATACAGAAAGGAAAGAAATACAGCAGATTCCATATGACATATACAACATGAAACCCATGAAAATAAGGAAAATAAAGCTATATATACCAAACTTCTATGACCGATTGACTGAAGATTAATTTTACCTGCCATTCACCTCGACAGCTTGGCTGGAACTGATGAGAAAATGGCTGACCTAACACATTTCTTTCATCACTTATCACCTGCAGATGTCTCAGAGTCCAAATCCCCTCTACTTAGATGTATTTAATACACATAACATTAAAGGGGTGGTTTACTGCTTTTTTCTTAGCATGATTGTGTTTATGGGGTGCAATATAACATGTCTTTGTGTGTGTGTTTTTTTAAAAGCCTTATTTTTCATAAATTTCACCTTTATTGTAAGCCACTTTCTCCTCTGTCATTTGAACCATAGAAATAATAAATACATAGATGCCCTATTGGCCGCTTTGGAACGTTGCTGCGATATGTCAACATGTCCGCCATTTTCCTGAGGGCAAGACTGCGCTGTAAACAAATGCAAGTAAACGAGTGAGCTGCAGTTTTCCTGGATAAAAACAATAATAACGTTTTATTTATCAGCCGATTTCAGTGGTTTGTACGTGGCGTAAGTTACTATTACTAATTATATAATGACCAAATACTCCAGAAAAACAATTTCAGTCTTGTTTGTGAAAGGTAATTCCCCGATGTTGTGTATTGTATTCTAACGTTTCAGGTTTTGTCCTTACGGTGACTCTGTACTTGTCCCCTGTGATATATTGTACATGCGCAGAACAACTGTGTGTATATTCGGATAGTGAACGAGTCAGTAAAGGCTGCTATGTGAAATGCTCGTGTAAGTGTCATCACTCCAAAGCCGTGCATAAACAGCACACCATGATGTAACAAAACTGGTGACGAGGATAAACACTCTCTTCTCTCTCCGCGATACATGTAAAAGTACGTGCTATCAGCTGACAGTGGCCCGTTACCCGTGCCGGCGTGCGTTAGGAAGCTAACAGGCAAAACGCATGTGCGTCAGTGCGATGCTCGTCGCGCTGGGGAAATAGCGCAAACAGAAAGAAAAGAAAAAAACGGCAGCTGCACATCACGAAGACGACGCAAAACGGCACGGGAGGGAAAAGAGACCGCTACAAAAGAAGAGTGAGTGGTAAAGTACACTAACAAACAGACCAAAATGGCGGGTCTAGTGGGGCAAATCGGACCATATGATGAAACTGTTGAGCAGTGGAGCTCGTATACGGAGAGGTTTGATTATTTTGTCAAAGCTAACGGGATAAAAGATGAGGTTCTAGTACCAACTTTTCTCAGTGTAATGGGCAGTAAAACATATAATCTACTGCGTAGCCTGGTCCAGCCTAATAAGCCTGGTGAAAGCTCATTCGATGACATTGTAACAATGCTGCAGGAACATTATGCACCAAAACCCCTCATCATCGCTGAAAGATTCCGCTTTCATAAACGCAATCAGCTAGAGGGGGAATCGATTGCACAATTTGTTGCTGTACTGAAGCATCTGTCAGAACACTGTGAGTTCGGCACAACACTGAGTGACACTATAAGAGACAGATTGGTGTGCGGGTTGCGTAGTGAGACCATTCAAAAGCGACTCTTATGCGAAAGTAAACTAACTCTAGAGCGAGCGATGGAAATCGGTGTGTCCATGGAAATGGCTGCAAACGATGCACAAGAGTTAAGCACATCCAGTCAAGTCCACAAAGTGAACAGTGAAATAATGAAACACGATGGTAAGAAAGCATGTCACCGCTGTGGAAAGAGTGGTCATCTGGCACAGGAATGCTGGTTCAAAGACAAAGACTGCAGAAACTGTGGAAAAAAAGGGCATATTGAACGTGTATGCCAAAACAAAAAGCAAAACGAGAAAGTAAATCCAGCTAAACCTGTAGAGTTTAAGAAAAGCTATGTCAGAAAATTCAAAAAGAAAAACATAAATCAGGTGAAATAAACAGGGAAACAACAAGAGGATGATTCGGATGAAAATTAATACTCACATGTAATGTCTGTGTCTTCAAATTCTGATGGCTACTGGGTGACGCCACTGCTAGATGGAAAGGCTGTTCCCAATGCAAGTGGACACAGGAGCCGCTGTATCGCTGATGGCGAAGTCAACTTACCAAGAGAAGTGGCCATACCTCTGTCTCAAGGAAGCGAAGCTGACCTTGAAAACATACACAGGTGAGCTTGTACCCCTTTCGGGAGTCGTGGATGTGACTGTAGAGCTAAACAAACAGAAGGTAAACTTACCACTGTATATTGTGAAAGGCAGTAGTCACACAGCTCTGATAGGCCGATCATGGCTAGAGAAAATAAAGCTAAATTGGCAGGAAGTACATTTAGTGGCGAAAGAGTCTACCAGCCTACAACACATTCTGAGGAAGCATGCAGAGGTGTTTGGAGATGAATTGGGAAACATGAAAGACATCACTGTAAAGCTGAGCATTAAGTCTGATAGTAAACCTAAGTGCTTAAAAGCTCGCCCGGTTCCTTACGCCATAAAGCCTAAGGTCGAAACTGAACTAGACCGGCTGGAGGAAACCGGCGTACTGACGAAAGTGAGTGTTAGTGAGTGGGCCACGCCAATTGTTCCTGTACTGAAAAAGGATGGATCAGTCAGAATTTGTGGCGATTTCAAGGTTACTGTCAACCCGGTGTTAACTGTTGAACAATACCCCTTGCCGCTAATTGAAGATCTGTTTGCTGGATTAGCAGGCGGACAGAAATTCAGCAAGATAGACTTATGTCAAGCGCAAGAGCTGTTGACCATCGTGACACACAAAGGCCTGTACAGGTATCAGAGGCTTCCTTTTGGCATAACTTCGGCTCCAGCGTTGTTCCAGCGAGCCATGGACCAGATTCTGAGTGGATTGAATGGAGTACAGTGTTATCTTGATGATCTGTTAATTACAGGAAAAGATGACGAAGACCATCTCGGGAACCTGAATGCAATACTACAAAGGCTAAAAGAGTATGGCCTTCGGGTGAAGAAAAACAAATGTGACTTCTTCCAGCCCACCATCGAGTACATAGGACACGTGATCGACAGCACTGGTCTTCACAAAGCACCATCAAAGGTAAAAGCTATCGTGGATGCGCCATCGCCAAAGAACGTAAGCCAGCTGCGATCATTCCTAGGATTGCTAACATATTATGCAAAGTTCATGCCAAACCTTTCCAGTAGACTTCGTCCACTACATAAACTGTTAAACAAGTCCAAACAATGGAAATGGTCTGACAAATGTGAAAAGGCATTCAGAGATGTGAAGTGCACATTAATACAATCAGAGGTCCTCACACATTACAACCCTGCACTACCGATACAGTTGGCATGTGATGCTTCACCGTACGGTGTCGGTGCGGTACTTTCACATGTAATGCCATCCGGTGAAGAAAGACCGATCGCTTTTGCGTCAAGGACTCTGAACCCAGCAGAGAGTAATTACGCTCAAATTGAGCGAGAAGCTTTAGCAATCGTGTTTGGTGTGAAGAAATTTCACCAGTACCTGTTTGGGCGCAGATTTACCTTGCTAACAGACCACAGACCCCTTACCTCAATTTTTGGTCCCCAAACTGGTATTCCTTCTCTGGCAGCGAATCGCATGCAACGTTGGGCTCTGCTGCTGTCGGCTCACCAGTACGACATCAAGTATAAGAGGTCTGAGCAGCATTGCAATGCAGATGGACTGTCTAGGCTGCCTTTGCCAGACACAAAACCAGAATGCCCTCAAGGGGACATCTTCTACTTCCAAGAAGTGCAAGGTGCTCCGGTAACTGCTGCCCAAGTGAAACGATTCACAAGAACTGACCCAGTCTTGTCGGAAGTTCTGACCAGGATATCTCAGGGCTGGAAAGGGAAGATGACAGATAAATTCAAACCCTATCTGATTCGAAGAAATGAGTTGACAGTGCAGTCGGATTGCTTACTGTGGGGTTATCGTGTCATCATACCCCCGCCTCTGAGGCACCGTTTGTTGAAAGAACTTCACGCTGGTCATTCGGGAATAGTGAGAATGAAAGAGATGGCACGCAGATACTTCTGGTGGCCTGGCTTGGATGCAGAAATCGAAGAGGAAGCAAAGGGTTGTTCACAGTGTCAGAATGTAAGGAACATGCCTCAGCCAGCTCCCTTACATCCATGGGATTTTCCAGAGGTGCCATGGCAAAGAATACACATAGACTTCGCAGGACCACTGGAGAACCACATGTTTCTGGTGCTTGTGGATGCTCACAGTAAATGGCCTGAGGTTGCAGTCATGCATAACACATCCTCTGAGAAGACCATTGATGAGCTTAGAACTGTTTTCAGTCGTTTTGGGCTGCCACAACAGCTTGTAAGTGATAATGGCCCCCAGCTGGTGTCTGAAGAGTTTCAGTCTTTTCTGGGTGTGAATGGAATTCAGCACATCAGGTCTGCTCCTTATCATCCATCCATAAATGGCCTGGCTGAACGATTCGTGCAGACACTGAAGAAGGTGTTAAAGACATCTCAGGGTAAGGGCTCCCTAAACCAAAGACTGAACACATTTCTATTGTCTTATAGAAACACTCCTCATGCAATCACAAAAGTCTCTCCAGCTACAGCATGGTTGAAACGACAACTACGCAGCAGACTGGATCTTCTGAGACCAACCGGAACTAAGCAGATTGTATTGTCACAACAGCGAATGCAGGTGGAGAGGCGATCCAAAGCGAAGTTCAGGAGTTTCAACAGAGGTGACGACATACTTGCTCGTAATTATGGAAAAGGAGCGAAATGGGTACCTGCAACTGTTCTTGCACAAACTGGCCCCGTTTCATACATCGTTGAAACAAAGGAAAAGTTGATGTGGAGGAGACATGTTGACCAGTTGTGGTCCTCGACAATCTCAAGTGATGATTCCTGTGATTGGACGCATCTCACATCAACTCGGGTCGAAATGTGGTACCAGAAACTTTAACCACACCATCTTTAAGTGAACCTTGGGTAAGCGGTCCCTTTGAGAATACCTCTTCCTCTCCAGTGACTGTTACAGACACTCTAGTAGAAACACCACCGGTGCCTGTTCTTCATCGTTATCCGACTAGAGTGCGAAAACCACCACGGAGATTGGATCTTTAGTTTAGAGGCTAACCCACGACGTTGGGGCAGAATAATCCCCAGGGTTCCGCCAGGGAATTGAGGCAGTCTACCCTCCTTCCCTAGAGTTAGAAATGTTTTATAAAGTGTTCATAAAAATGTTCTTAAACTAAAGACAAACGTATGTATGACATCAATCATTTATTTGTTGAGATTGACTTCAAAAGTAAAAGGGGAGGAATATGTTGTGTATTGTATTCTTAACGTTTCAGGTTTTGTCCTTACGGTGACTCCGTACTTGTCCCCTGTGATATATTGTACATGCGCAGAACAACTGTGTGTATATTCGGATAGTGAACGAGTCAGTAAAGGCTGCTATGTGAAATGCTCGTGTCAGTGTCATCACTCCAAAGCCATGCATAAACAGCACACCACGATGTAACACCCGAGACCTGTTTTTAATTGTGTGGCGACTTGTACAGCCCCACACAGCACACGAAGCAGGCATTTTCCTCAATTCCCATAATGAGAGGTATGGGAAAGTTGCCCTCCTTGATATGGCGGCACCGTTGACGTACGCTCCAGCAGCCAATAGGGTGTCTATGTATTTATTATATCTATGGCTGCGTTCGGAATCGCATACTCAATGAGTAGGTACTTAATTTCAATTAGTACTTACTTAACGAGCGCTAAAAGAGTAGGTACTTTATAGCCAAATCTCGTTGAGTATGAATGCGATCCGGACATGCGCCATGTTGACGTTATCATGTGACCTACTACGACGCGTTATCACACTTAAAAGATATGAACGACACATTTAATTAATCTTCTGTAAATATCTTGATATTGATGAAACTTGCTCATTTTGTGGTAGCCTATTGTTGAAGAAACAGCTGTCCATTATTTTGTTATACATTTAGGGTTGATTTAAGTTGTTATATTTTAAACCCTACTAATGTGACCCACAGTTTTATCCTTATAGGGCCTAACGATATAACTTTTTCCTCATGTGGTTTTCGGGTCATTTTGACCTGGAGAAGATTTTCTTTGTTCCCAAAGGGTATAACTACTTCTCAAATGTTTTGAAAATGAAAATTTTCGTACTTTTTTAGGGGGGGGGGTCTTTGTTACCTTGTTACACTTGTGGTCTTCCCAGGTCAAAATTATACCATTATACCACATTTTCACCCAATCTTTGATTCAATCTTTTTGTCAACTTGTTCTCTTTCAATTAGGACTGGTTTTGTATTTCCATTTGCATCTAATTAATCGTGGGCCTCATTTATCTGTGAGTAGGCATCTCATTTTTTGAGTAAAACAATTTTTTGAATAATTTTGGATCTTTTTTTTTTAATTTTATTTTTTTTAGAAACTTGGTACTGTTGATCACACTAGTCTACTTTAGTGTTTCACCAGGAAGTTTGTTTTGAAAAACATTTATTTTGTAAAAAATGGTACATAGTCAAACTTGTGGTATTCCCGGGTCAAAATGACCGCGGTCTATAAAAAATAGCTTATAAATCACTCATTATACCATATTTTCACCCAATCTTGGATTCAATCTTTTTGTCAACTTGTTCTCTTTCAATTAGGACTGGTTTTGTATTTAATTTTCAAACGGTTTAATTGTAGGAGTCATTTATCCGAGCTTATGCACCTTAGTTTTTGAGTGAAAAAAGGATTATTTGTTAATAATTTTGGCAATATTGAATAAAATATGGAAAAAAAATTGCACTGTCAAAACAAACCGTGTTATGTTCACATGAACATGAACACGTTCCGTGTTATGTTCACATGAACACGTTATAGGTTCTCTTATGAGAGTATCTCTCGTACTGCGTAATATCTTACGCTACGGGGACAACTCTTTTCCACGAGATATTGAAGCCAAAAATTATCCTTAATTTTTTATTAATGTAAAACGCTTTGCGGCAGCAAGCAGACATAGGCGAGACAGCTCGCGCGCCTATTGGCTGCCCTGCGGCAACAGCAGCAGCCTGTCGAGAGAGGCTCTGCGTGACGTCACGACGAATGGGGGCCTTTCGCGCCCATATCGTCACGTCCCGCCAGAAAGGGCGTGGTCTCGCCCTATAACTAGGCTCGATAGCTGCTCTCACGCTTGATTTTCGTCTCTTCAGCGAAGCCTCCCGCATCGCTGGATCCAGAGTGAGAAGCTGCGCCGTCGACCTGTAGCCTTCAGCGGGACGTGCCATCGAGTCTGGAGTCGCTGGCCTCGCCGCCTTCAGCCGCCGTACCTGCTGCGCTTTCCGGCGTACATATCCTTTCCTCTGCTTAGAGTGTGTGTGTTTGCATTATTTGCCTGTTTCTCACCCCTCTAAAAGAGCGGCGTCTTTTTAAAGATGCCTTCCTGTGGTTCTTGCCGAGCCCCACTCAGCAATTAGGACCGCCATGTCATCTGCGTGTCCTGCCTGGGTGAGGATCACGCGGCCATCGCGCTCGCTGACGGCGGATGCCATCATTGTGAACGTTTGCCTATGGTGACTCTGCGGACTCGCCTAGCTTCGTTCTCCGAGCCCGCATCCCAGCCTGCCGTGACGCCGCGCCGCAAGAAGCGCCGCAAGAAGCGCCGCGCCCAGCGCGCGCCCGAGCTATCTCCAGCCCGCCAAAGCTCGCCGGTTCGCCCGCCAGCTTCGCCGGCTTCGCTCGAGTTGCTCCCGGACGGACAGCGGCCGCCGTCTGCCGCCGCATCCGCTATCGAGTTGGACGATAACACCGAGGCATGTTCTCTCTTGGCTTCGGATAGCGAGGATTGGGCGAGCTCCGTGGACCAGGATATCTTCCAGTAGCCAGGCTCGGGATCAGAGACCGCGGTCTCGCTCTGCCGGACACAGCCCCCCTCACCGCGGGCCCCGGCCGAGGATTGAGATCAAGCCCGAGGCCTCAAAGTCTTCCTAGCCTCTCTAGGAAAACGACGGTGTTCAGATCCTGCTGCGGCCGGATTTCCACCAAAACTTCTCGCTCGTTCAGTTCCATGCGTTGTGACTGTCCCAGTGTATTTTGCAGTGAAGCAGCCGGTGCCTCAGCCCGCTTGCCTGCACACAAAAGGCTGTTTTTACGGCTACCCAGATAAATCCAATAAAGAGTGTATTTTCTGGTGTTCCGGCCTCGGCCGATGGTGTTATGAGTGTTGTAAGAATGCCCACGTCCCAGTGCCCATTCCCACACCCAGACACAGCCCGCCACGGTGCAGGGCTCGCACAAATAAAATCGTCTCCGGTCGATTGTGCAAACAATGTAGTGAACGCGCCCATGTCCCAATGCCCGCTTGCACTACACGCTGCGTGTCCCTCGGTTTCTGTAAAAACGAAACCAACACACATTCAGTCGGCCCTAAACGACAGTGTTTTCAGTGCAGCAAATGTGCCCGCAGCCCCGCGCCCACATTTCCTCACAGACACGCCGAATCCCACAGGATTCGCCCCGCTCGCTCTCTCGGCGCCACCCGCCTTAGAGGAGCTGAGCGCGGCCAGGCTGCCCGCTGTGATCAGCGCGCCCCCCGCCTCGAACGCTGTAAACACGGCGCTGTGTTCCCAGCACACAGGGACTCTCGTGCCGCCGCTTTTCCACGGCCAGAGCCCAGATTTCATTCTACCCCTAGCTATTCGCGCGGATGCGTGGTCAAGGCTTCCCGGGGTATCAGAGTGGGTGCTGAACACTATAAAGAGAGGCTATTCGCTACAATTCGCTCGACGCCCTCGCCGTTACACGGCACGCGTCGAAACTACGGTGAAAAGCGAAGTATCTCATCTACTTCGAGCCGAGATAGCGAAACTACTGAGGAAAGGGGTTATAGAACCTTTATCTCAGGCTCAGAGCGAAGGGGGCTTATACAGCAGATATTTTCTGGTACCGAAAAAAGATGGTGGGCTCAGACCCATTCTAGATCTGCGACTGCTGAACAGAACGCTTGTGAAGCGCCAGATCAGAATGCTTACGACCAGGAAAATCCTCGCGCAAGTGCGCCAAGGAGACTGGTTCATGTCAATAGATCTGAAAGACGCCTATTTTCAAATACAAATAGCGTCCCATCACAGGCGATTCTTGAGATTCGCCTTCGAGGGCCAGGCATATCAATACACAGTCCTGCCGTTCGGCCTGTCCCTAGCACCCCGTATGTTCACGAAGTGCATGGACGCGGCCCTCGCCCCCCTGAGACTTCGGGGCATGCGAGTTTTGAACTACTTGGACGATTGGCTGATTCTAGCTCGTTCACGAACGGAGCTCATAGAACACAGGGCCACATTACTCGAGCACCTCGAGGAGTTGGGCCTTACAGTCAATTGGGCGAAAAGCTCACTGCTCCCCAGTCGGAGAATTTCCTTTCTGGGAACAGTGTTAGACTCGCTATCCATGACGGCACGCCTGTCACCGGAGCGCGGATTGAATATTCAGCACGTCGCGAAATCCTTCCGCCACGGCTCTATAGTCCCGCTTAGAAGGTTTCAGAAAATGCTGGGTCTGATGGCCTCAGCAGCCTCCGTACTCCAGTTGGGCCTGCTCCGCATGCGCCCACTGCAGCTATGGCTAAAAGCACGAGTTCCCCCCAGGGCGTGGACCGCAGGTCTATTTCGCCTCAGGGTCGACCTTCAGTGCATTTCGGCTCTGAAACCATGGAAAGCAACCGACTGGTATCAGTCAGGTGGGGATCCCCTCGAGTGTGAAGGTGGTGTCTACGCTGCTCGAGGGCAGACCGCTAGCTGGCCTATGGTCAGTACGGGAGAAGCTCCTTCACATAAACTGCTTGGAATTAATAGCAGTCGACAAAGCGCTACGGCGCTTCTGTCCCCAGATAAAAGGCCACCACGTATTGGTCCGGTCGGACAACATGTCAGTGGTGGCGTACATAAATCGCCAGGGCGGCGTCAGGTCCCGAAACCTTTACAGGCTGACGGAACGCCTCCTGGTCTGGGCTCAGCACAACCTGCTCTCGCTGAGAGCGGCGCATGTGCCTGGTCACCTGAATGTGGGGCCAGACAGGCTGTCCAGAAACAACGTCCCAGCAGGAGAATGGTCTCTGCACCCTCAGACGATCCAGCTGCTGTGGGAAACGTTTGGCAAAGCGCAGGTGGAGCTGTTCGCGTCCCAAGAAAACGCTCACTGCCCGAGATTCTTCTCGAAAAGCCGGGACGTGCTGGCCCATGTTTGGCCCCGCCGCCCCCCTATATGCTTTTCCCCCTGTCTCACTCCTGCCTCAGGTGTTGGAGCGAATCAGGAGGGAGGGATGCCCAGTGCTACTCATAGCTCCGCTCTGGACAAACCAGTCGTGGTTCCCTGTCCTGATGCAGCTGACCAGCGCTGCCCCATGGCCTTTACCGTTGAGGAGAGACCTCCTCTCTCAGGCGGGAGGCTCGATTTGGCATCCTCGCCCGGATTTGTGGTCCCTGCACGCATGGGCCATCAACGGGTACCCGCTGACCTCCCAGAGGGAGTGTTAAACACGATCGCGCAGGCTAGAGCCCCGTCTACCAGACGGCTCTACACCTCGAAGTGGTCTGTGTTCTCTGCTTGGTGTCAAGCGCGGAACTTTTCACCTGTAGACTGCGGGGTTACGGAAGTGCTTTCCTTCCTTCAGGAGCTACTGGATAAGGGCAGGACTCCTTCCACGCTCAAAGTATACGTGGCTGCCATAGCAACGTTTGCAAAACCGGTGTCTGGCCAGTCACTAGGAAAGAACGACTTAGTCGTCCGTTTCCTTAGAGGAGCTCGGAGGCTAAACCCTCCCAGGCCCCCTTCAGTCCCGACATGGGACCTTTCCACGGTCTTGGAGGCCATGAAAGGTGCCTCATTCGAGCCAATCCAGTCGTCAGACATGAAACACTTGTCTTTCAAGACAGCGTTTCTTATGGCTCTCGCTTCAGTGAAGCGCGTAGGGGACTTGCAAGCACTTTCAGTGAGCGCGTCATGCATGGAGTTTGGACCTAATGACTCAAAGGTCATACTCAAACCGAAGCACGGCTACGTGCCAAAATCCCTCAACACACCGTTCAGGGCCCAGGTGATTTCCCTGTCTGCCCTTCCGGTTCTCAATGAGGAGAAGGACACGAGTCTCCTTTGCCCTGTCAGGGCACTAACCCAACCAGATGAACTGGATAATATCGTGAAAGTTCTGATCCCATCTGACTCCTGGCATTATGCTGCCTAACTCATAATCATACACTGTTCATTCGTTGGCCAAAGGAGGACTGGCCCCCCGACTGAGCCTGGGTTCTCCCAAGGTTTTTTTCTCCATTCTGTCACCTGATGGAGTTTTGGTTCCTTGCCACTGTTGCCTTCGCCTTTTGGCTTGCTTAGTTGGGGACATTTAATTTTCAATTGAACAATACTATTACAACATTGTTTTCCTGTTATCTCTGTAAAGCTGCTTTGAAACAATTTGTATTGTAAAAAGCGCTATATAAATAAAGGTGACTTGACTTGACTTGACTAAGGGCTTATGTGTCCCGCTCGTCTGTTTCAGACAGACTGAGCAGCTTTTCGTTTCGTTTGGCGGCCGTGCTAAGGGACTTGCCGCTTCGAAACAGAGCCTATCCAGATGTATAGTCGGTGCCATAGCGCTGGCTTACACTTCTAAGGGCCTACAGTGCCCTTTGGGTGTTAGAGCGCACTCCACAAGAGGCATGGCTTCCTCGTGGGCATGGTCTAGCGGGGTTACCCTGCAAGATATTTGTATGGCCGCAGGCTGGGCCTCGCCGTCTACATTTATAAAATACTATAACCTGGAGGTTCCCGCCTTACAAGCTAAGCTTTTGGCGGTATAAAATTCAGTGCTATCTGCCCGCTGTGCGGCTCAGATACTGAGTTTGACCTGCGTATTGCTCACTGACCGGTACAGCAGCTCGTTAAAATGTTGACACACTTGTGGCCACCCAGTTCAGGCTGAATGTTCACCCTGACGGTATGGTCTATTTGTCACATGATTAGCTCCTTTCGGATGCTATTTACAGGGAATGATGCTTCTAGCCTCTCTTCCCTCACTCTCTGTGAGTTTACAGTGATTATGCACTATATGCGCCCCGGGCTTCGGCCCCTGGGACTTTGGTGTTGGATCCCTACCAGCACGGCGTGTTGCATTGTGTTCCCCATAGCGTAAGATATTACGCAGTACGAGAGATACTCTCGTAAGAGAACGTACTCGGTTACTAACGTAACCTCGGTTCTCTCTAGAGAGGGAACGAGTACTGCGTATCTTGCCGTGCTTGGAATACGCTCTGGTTCGCTTCGGCGATGAAAACCAACCGTGAGAGCAGCTATCGAGCCTAGTTATAGGGCGAGACCACGCCCTTTCTGGCGGGACGTGACGATATGGGCGCGAAAGGCCCCCATTCGTCGTGACGTCACGCAGAGCCTCTCTCGATAGGCTGCTGCTGTTGCCGCAGGGCAGCCAATAGGCGCGCGAGCTGTCTCGCCTATGTCTGCTTGCTGCCGCAAAGCGTTTTACATTAATAAAAAATTAAGGATAATTTTTGGCTTCAATATCTCGTGGAAAAGAGTTTTCCCCGTAGCGTAAGATATTACGCAGTACTCGTTCCCTCTCTAGAGAGAACCGAGGTTACGTTAGTAACCGAGTACGTTTTGAACACCACATGAGGGTTAAGAAACCCCAACATCGTCATCTCTTGAATATGTTGTTAATTTCTTTATTTTATACCCAAAAACTTTCTCCTTTAAGTTTTCCTTTTTTCTTAAATAATTGACCTCTTGTTTGATCCCTTAGAATGTTTTATGTAGATATTTACATAAAATAAAAGATATTTAGCCTTGTTATTGTTCTTTTTTGCTGTGTAGCTTATAAATATCATATTATGATGTACACAAACCAATGATCTTTATGTTTTCTGTTTTTTCATTATGATTGTTCATTGTTAGATACAACTATGGTATCTTTCCATGATCTTGATGTACTAAGTTTAAATTATATGAGCGACAGGTGCACTAACACTTCATAACATCAGTAACTCAACAGCACAACCTAGAACAGTTTTCCTCAGCGTTTATAATGTCTGCACAAAGGAGACGGGCAACTGCTCGAAGAAAAAATAATATTACCTCAGCAGTGTTGTTTTTGGCAGCCCTTTTAGTTTTAGTCTGCTTAGTCTTAGTCTTTAGGACGAAAATGCTTTTTAGTTTTAGTCACATTTTAGTCACTTATAAACTTAATAGTTTTAGTCAAGTTTTAGTCGACGAAAACGCATAAAGGTTTTAGTCAAGTTTTAGTCAATTTTAGTAAGAAAAAAAGTAGTCTAGAGAAAATTAAAGTGCAGCTGTGTCAATTTGTATCAAGTTAAAAAATAGAAAAGAAATAAAAGTGCCACTTTGCAATCTGTTAAAAAAAAAATAAGATAATAGAAATCCATTTGGCAAGACAGTTCTATTTATCCCTGCATTAGTGGCTGCAATGAGCCTGTTTTGCATTGCACAATTTCTCAAAGATCATGCTCAATGTTCAGCTGAGATCTGTGCGTTGTTTTCAGTGAAGCAACAGCTGAAAAGCCCATCTCACAGATATATGATGTGGCAAAGGGAAGAAGAATGCACACAGCTCTCTGCCTTTAGCCTACTTAAAAACGTGATTTTTTTTTTTAAATAGATAAAATAGACATAACATAGCCTACTGTGTTTTATGGGATTAAAATGATGGGTAGTGTATGGGCAGTGTATAAGATAAAAACTAATGATTAATTATTGTAATATTCCTTTGTTCCGATCAGAGCATGTGAGCGGAGAGCGCATTTCTGAATAAAAGTTTAAATTATAGGAATCTCCGCTCGCTCATTCCGCTCAGGGTTGCGCGCACAACACAGAATGGCCTGCTGGTTCGAGATTAAGTGGAATAAGAGCTGCCTCCGACTAAAGTTTTTATTCTAGTCGACTAGTAGTTGTTCATTTAGGCCATTAGTGGACAAATCGCCCCTTTATATTATAGCCGTTACATATTTATATATTATTTTTATATTTATATTATACAGACCTGTCACGTCTGTCACGCCAGTGAGAACCGCTGGATTATACTGAAGTATGTCCATAAATCATCTCGTCGTTTCCGACCACCAAGCCCGTTTTGGCTTCGCCGCCATGGACCAGTTCGAAGATGTGTGGCGAGTGACTAGCCGCAGCCGCAGGTGTGTTGTTGTTGCGTGGAATCTGGTGCGCGCGCGGCATGGGTGGTGGACGTACCCAAAACAAGGATAGGAAGCGGCAGCATTGCTGATACTTTTTTTTTTTTAGCTCAAAACAGACAGATTGCACGCAAAATAAGCAGAAATTACATGCATTGCGAACGTCAGAGTTATGCTCATTTTCGTTCCGTCTCGTCTTGTCAACGGAAACTCGAAAACGTCTCGTCATGTTTTAGTCACCTTAGAGCCATTTTAGCAAGTCATCCTCCCGTTATCATCATAAAAAAAGTGCGTCAACGAAATCATTTCGTTATCGTCATCGTTGATCGTTGACGTGCAATGAATGAATTAATGCATACATTAATTAAATAATTATATTTTATATACTGACAACAATAAGAAAAATGATAAAAGAACAAATAAAAGTAACCACCACAATAAACATATGCATATACAAGTCAAAAACACATGAAACAAAGCTTTATTCAAACTACAAGCATGTATTTAAAGGCGCTGAACCACACATACTGCCATCTTAACACAGCGGTTCCCATTCTGCGGCTTTATTCTGATGAATTCACCAGAGGTGACCGTGCCTTCGTGCCGGAGCTTGTTGTTGCGCTGCGCTTCACAATCTGAGGCGATAAGGGCCGGTGGAGTGATGGAGGGACTTTTAAGGGCCGGTGGAGTGATGGAGGGACTCATAAGGGCCGGTGGAGTGATGGAGGGACTAATAAGGGCCGGTGGAGTGATGGAGGGACTCATAGGTAGGTGGGGACCTGGGGTGGAGTGATGGAGGGACTCATAAGGGCAGATGGAGTGATGGAGGGACTCATAAGGGCAGATGGAGTGATGGAGGGACTTATAAGGGCCGGTGGAGTGATGGAGGGACTCATAAGGGCCGGTGGAGTGATGGGACTCATAAGGGCAGGAGGAGTGATTGAGGGACTCATAAGGGCAGATGGAGTGATGGAGGGACTCATAAGGGCCGGTGGAGTGATGGAGGGACTCATAAGGGCAGATGGAGTGATGGAGGGACTCATAAGGGCAGATGGAGTGATGGAGGGACTCATAAGGGCCCGTGCCGTGATGGAGGGACTCATAAGGGCCAGTGGAGTGATGGAGGGACTCAAAGGGCTGGTGGAGTGATGGAGGGACTCATAAGGGCCGGTGGAGTGATGGAGGGACTCATAAGGGCAGATGGAGTGATTGAGGGACTCATAAGGGCAGATGGAGTGATGGAGGGACTCATAAGGGCCCGTGCAGTGATGGAGGGACTCATGAGAGCCGGTGGAGTGATGGAGGGACTCAAAGGGCCGGTGGAGTGATGGAGGGACTCATAAGGACCGGTGGAGTGATGGAGCGTCTTATCCATGGCACCGTTTCCAGGATTCAGCTCTGGGCTCCTCATCCTCAGTGCTCACACCAGTCTGCAGACATTTCAGATCCTACAAAAATGCACTAACATTATACAAAAGCAGTCATCAACAGTAATAAGGAACAAATAAAATATATAACATGTTTAGTTACTTTATAGATTTGTTTATTCACCTTATTTACAGCACATTTTTCTAACAGTTTACATAACATTATGTAAACAGTGTTGACAACAGTTAACGTTAATTAACGTTATCCTACATAATAGCACACATACATCACTCAGATGTCTTTTTCATGTTATGATGTGCTCATCTGCTAAACTTATACAACATTTTCCTTTCAGATGTAAATAGACATTTTAAATAAGCATGTTTAAGATGTATATGATTATGTAAATCCACTTTAGAGACGTAACGTTACGTGTGCTTACTGGAGCTCCCGTGTTAGCTAGCTATACATAATAAAACATGTTTTCACAGCAAAATCACAACTATACTATACTGTCTAACTCCTTTACACCTTCAACAGTTAAAACCTTTACTTTATAGTAGTTTAACACATACGATTTAAACACAAGGAACCGTGTTTACTCACATTTGAAAACCCCGCGTCGCTGATCTCCGTGATGTTTGATAATGACATATCCTCTCGCGTGGCCTCCTGGGATAGAAGAGTATCCATCGGAGGAGCACTCATAAACCTGGCCGAAAGCAGTAAGCCATCCGGGACCTTCTCGCCAACTCTTTTATGAATACTGATGTTTCAAACGTACTGCTTCTTTCACGTACTGTTTTCGCCTACTATATAGTAGGAAAGTAGGCATATTCGAACGCACTATGGTCAGAATCTCGCGATAATTAATACACCACCCAGGTAATTCTCGCCTACTCTTTTATGATTCGTACATACTTTTCGCTCGTCTACTCTTTTTCCCATACTATTTAGTAGGGAAGTATGCGATTCCGAACGCAGCCTATGATTTGAACGACCGTTGACTTCCTGATTCTATGAAACCACTCCCTCAGAAACAGGCAATTGGTTAGTTGGGCCGGTGTGTTGTAATTGGCTAAACTGCGTAGTGCACGTTGTCCGGAAACTTCACGCCCATTACTGTAATAACTGGAGACCAGACGTGCTTAACAGAACTGTATAACTTTACTCTGTCATTCACGTTAACATAACCACACGTGACAGTATACAGTCACTTTCCACAATACACAAAAGACTCTCTTAAAGTGACAGCATAACATAAACTAGAACCTTCCTTAAAGGTACCATAACATCTCTCCCCCCTAAGAATCAATGTTACCAACCCTTAACAGCCCAATCAGAACGTCTCTTTTTCTTTTTTTCTTTTTCAGTATCCCCATACAGACTATTTAACAATTAACCCTGCCATGACCTAAAGATTAAGCCTATTAGGTGCTTTCTTTTGGCGTCCTGATCTCCTTAAAGTCTCTGAAGTTTCCTCAGGGGCGGTTGGTACACTTCCTGGAAGCACAAGTGCCCCCTGTGGCATAGAGACAACTGTTACGTCAGAGTTCTCTCGTTTTTCAGCCCTTTCCACTTGATCCTCACACTCCTGCTGCTCCTCCACATGACGGCTCCTCACATGATCCTGATGATGACGGATATCACGTCCATCTGACAGCCTCACTACACATGAGCGGGGACCACTTTTTACCAAAACGGCTGACCTCTGGCAAAATTCCTGACAAAGACCGCCTCCCCTTCCCCGAAGCTTCGTTCTCTTGCATGCTTGTCATGCCAAGCTTTTTGCTTTTCTTGCTGGATTTCATTCCCCAACATCAGGATGCAGCAAATCTAGGTGAGATTTCGGTTTCCAACCCAGCAACATCTCTGCGGGCGCCAGGGCTGTAGTAGTCTGCGGTGTAATCCGACATTGTAACAGAAAATGAGAGAGGTTAGTTCCAACATTTTCCGTTGTTGACATCTTCTTTAAACCGGTTTTCAACGTCTGTACGCTCTCTCGGCCAGCCCGTTCGATGCCGGATCGAAAGGTGCTATACGAATGTGCTAATTCCATTCCTCTTGACAAATTCTTGAAATAGCTCTCCTGTAAAGGTCGGTCCATTATCAGTTACCACCACATCCGACAGTCCATGTATTGAAAACACTTGGTGCAGTGTGTCAATTGACAAAGTGACAACCGTGAGGCAGCTGTAATGTTTTTCAAAATGTGTGCTTCCAGCCATTTGGTGCGAGCATCCAAGTGCAACCTGGACCAAGGCCTGTTAGGCCACTCCCAGGGCTGAAGAGAAACGGGTGGGGGCATTTTCTGTTTTTCCTGGCACTCCCTGCAGCGTTGGACCTTGTTTTCGATATCCTGATCCATATTTGGCCACCAGACATAGGCCCTCGCTAAACTCTTCATGCGTGAAACCCCAGCATGGGCTATGTGGACCTCCTGTAAGACTCTGGCTTGCCCTGGCAGAGGCACCACCACTCTTGAACCCCATAAGATGCAACCATCCTGAACTGAGAGCTCATTTTTCCTTTTCTCAAAAGGTTTCAACTCCGCATCCGCAACAATGGATGGCCAACCCTGTAGCACGAATCTTTTGACTTTTGACAAGACCTTGTCCCTTTCTGTCCAAGCTTTGATCTGCTTCACACTCACTGGTGAGTCACTCAACTTGTCCAGCAGGAAAACAGTTTCAGGAGGCAAAGAGTGGACACAGGGGTGTCTGGAAGTGGCAATCGGCTCAATGCATCCGAATTGGCATTCTCCTTCCCCGCTCTGTACACTATACGATATTGATAGGCAGACAATGTCAGTGCCCACCTCTGGATACGAGCTGACGCCATGGAAGCGACATTCTTATGCTCACTGAACAGGCTCATCAACGGCTTGTGGTCCATTAAAACTGTGAAGGAACGGCCATAGAGATAATAGTGAAAACGCTTCACAGCAAATACCACGGCCAAGCCCTCTTTGTCTATTTGAGAATAACCCTTCTCTGCATTTGTAAGCGTCCTTGACGCAAATGCAATTGGTTTCTTTGAGCCCTCGAGGTTACTGAGATGCTCCTCTTCTGTCTTCCCTGTGACAAGAATGTCATCGAGGTATACTGCCACGTTTGGAATTCCCTGCAACAGGTTTTCCTTCATTCTTTGAAAAATGGCCGGGCTAAACGCCACCCAAACACCAGCCTGTCATATTTAAACAGCCCTTTGTGAGTGTTGATCGTGACATATTGCTTTGACTCCTCATCCAGCAACAACTGTTGATAGGCGTGACTCATATCAAGCTTAGTGAAGGTTTTGCCTCCCGCCAGCATTGAGAACAAATATTCCACTCTTGGCATAGGATATGTCTCCACCTTCGCTGCCTGATTGATTGTCAGCTTATAGTCTCCACAAATGCGGACTGTACCATTCTGTACAGTACCGGACTGTACCATACGGGTTTAACGAAGTGAGGTGTCGCATTGTGCTCCACGCAAAGTTTCACCGTGGTGCCCCTTGGGGTGCCCAGCTCATCCTTAAACACCTCTGGATATCCCCTGGATAACCACATCCCCAGCACAAAACCCTTTTATGAGTCTTATCTCTCCCCAGTTTAACTGAATTTTACTGAGCCAATAGCCGCGTTTCCGGGCCGGGCTAGGGCCGGGCCAGGGCTAACAGCGAGCCGAGCCGAGCCAGTGGCCTCGGGCCTCAAGCACCGGGCTTGCGTTTCCACTGCCCGGCCAGTAGCCCCGCAGAGCTACCCTAAACCCTGCCCCTAACACGCCTTTCTGGATCAAACGTCATACAACCCAACCCATTTCAGCGGGTATTATGAATTTATTTATTTTTTAAGTTAGGAAGATAGCATGTATATTAACTCACCGGCCGTGGCTGCAATAGTGTCCCGACTTGTCTCGCGAGTCGCCACTAACAGCACTGTCCATCAAGTCGAACCATGGAAACCTCCTTCTCTGAGCTCCGCTTTATCCATTGTGCGTTTGAATCGCCTTGTACAATACTGCGCCCGCAACTTTTTTATTTTTTCCCGATCTTGAAGAGTTGCTCGCTGAATGCTTAGCTAGCTTGTTCAGCATCGATGTATTTTATAACGTCCTCGTTTCTTCACACGCCGTCAAATTGACGTTGTACCCTTTCTTCTGCCCAAATGCTCAGAAGAGCTTTGCAATCTTCGACAGACCAGTACAGGCGATTCTCCATTTCGAGCAGCGAATATTTTTCGCGATATAAAAAAAGTGAATTGTGCATCTTGCCGCAGATCATAACGTTCCATAACACCGATAAACTCCGCCTTTTACCTTGAGCACGCCGATAGCCCGAGCTGGCCCGCTTTGGCCCAAGGTATTCGACGGGCCAGAAATCCTGGCCGTTGGCCCCGAGTAAGCCCCGCTCAAGCTCCGGAAGTTACAGTGGAAACGCGACTGGCCCTGGCACGCACTAGCACGACTCGGCCCTGGCCCGGCAGTGAAAACGCGGCTAATCACGCCCCATCAGGCTCGGGCCTGTTCCCTTGACAACAAGCAAGCAAGCTTCAGTCGCCTGGCTGCCATAGGCAATGATCACTTCCATCGCACCCATTACTGGAATGATCTCTCCTGTATACGTTCTCAATTTAATGGAAGACTCACACAATGCTGGTATCTGCTCATCAGTCCATAACTTCCCATAAGTCTCCTCAATGATGATTGATGCAGAAGCTCCCGTGTCAATCTCAATCTTAAGGTTTGCTCCATTAATTTAAATTGTTGCATAAAGAGGGTCTGAACGAGTTTCATTCAAGTTAAACATTGAATAGGGACATGTCTCCTCTTGTTCAGTCTCTACTATGTGATGTGTCTTTAAGTGAGGTTTCCATCCGCCCTTTGAGTTTTTTTCCTGTAGATTTGTTGCCTCTACATTTCTTTGCCAAATGTCCCTTTGAATTTACAAACATTTGCAAAGTGAGCTCCCCCACATCTGTAACATTCCACTGATTTCACTGTAACAGCCTTAGACACATGAAACACATCACTCTGAGCACTGCCACTTGATTTCTGAATATCTTTTGCATGTAGTGCTGCCGACTCCATACCTTGTGCGATTTCCATTGCTTTTGTAAACGAGAGCGTCGTTTCCCCAGCAGCCTGCGCTGAATCACATCATCATTAATTCCGCACATGAGGTGATCACGCAGCATGTCCTCCAGCACAGTACCAAACTCACAATGTTCTGACAGCTGACGCAGCTCAGCCACAAACTTTGAAATAGATTCTCCAGTCTTACGAAAATGGCTGTGGAACTTAAAACGTTGCACAATCACTGAAGTTCTAGGGTTGTGGTGGTTCTGGACCAGGTCAATTAAATCTTTGTAAGCCAACTCTCCCGGCTTTCGCGGTGTTGCCAAGTTCCTCATGAGCTTATACGTCTTTGCTCCACACACACTTAAAGGGTTACTTCACCCAAAAAACTCACCCTCATGTTGTTCCAACCCCGTAAGACTTTCGTTCATCTTCGGAACACAAATGAAGATATTTGTGATTAAATCTGAGAGCTGGATCACTCCTCCATAGGCTTCTAAGGGATTGAAACCTGACAGGTTTAAAAAAAAATCAATGAAATTGAAAAATCATTAAAGACATCGTTAAAATAGTCCAAATGGCTACAGTGGCTCAATCTTAAGTTTATCAAGCGACGAGAATATTTTCTGCGCGCAAAAAAAAAAAAAAAAAAAAAATATGCCAGCGCTGGACTAAGGCTTCCGCCATAGAATAAAACATTTTAAAAGATAATTGTGACTTTTTATCTCACAATTGCGAGTTAACATCTCACAATTCTGACTTTATTTCTCAGAATTGCGTGAAATAAAGCCGTGATTGCGTGTTATAAAGTCAGAATTGCGTGAAATAAAGTCGCAATTGCTTCTTTTTTCTTCTTCTTTTTTACCCCAGAATAGTTATCTCACAATTCAATTCTGACTTTGTAACACACAATTGCGACTTTATATCATGCAATTCTGCCTTTATATCTCCCAATTGCGTATTATAAAGTCAGAATTGCGAGATATAAACATGCAATTCTGTGAAAAAAAAGTCAGAATTTCAAGCTATATTTCTCGCACTTTAGGCTATGTCACGCAATTTTGACTTAATAACAAACAGTTGTGACTTTAGGCCTATATCAAGCAATTCTGACTTTATAGCTAACCTGCAATTGCCACTTTATATCACGTAATTCTGAGATAATAAGTCAGAATTGTGAGATTAAAAAAAATCGCAATTACATTTTTTATTTTTCACGTACAGTCTCTGAGTCATCGCAGCAACCAGGAGATGAAGGAGAGCTGAGATCCACATCACCTATAGCACATCTTCGTCTCTGCCACCCGCTATAGTGCCTATCGCAGGCTAGCGCGCCAGCCCTGCAGGTATATGCGTAATGGAGATTCCAAAGCGCTCTTCTTTTGGTCAGAACCAAGGAGAGCGATCGCGGATAGGTCCGTCCTGACTCCATATCCACCGAAACTTTTTAACAATGCAACAAAAATATTTAAAGAGCATCAAGCTATTAAAATCTAGCCTATATTATGTATAGCCTACCTACAGATATATTAGTCAGTAATTTGTATTAGGTTAAACAGTGATTGGATAACGTTTTTAATTTAAGGCCCACCCACAATTGGTCTGGCCCATCCAAACCTGGAATCCTGGCGCCGTGCCTAGCAACAACACAATAAATGTATTTCATTAAATAGAAAGTTTAACGAATATTTAATTAAAATGCAATTGAAACTCAATACAAAACTATAGGCTATATGTTTGTGTTTCTGTGCATTGGTGTCTTTTGTGTGCATATATGTGTGTATGCTTGTCAAATAATGTCAAACATTTTGTTAAAGATTTTAACATCTTTGACAAAAAACAAAACAGTGATTAGTAATGAAATCTTACCACATAAATTCAATCTTATTTAATCCTCCATATTAAAGTTTATATGCTCGAATTATTTATATTTATTAAACAATTGTTCAAAACAAGACGTTTGCACTGATTATTGTTGTCCATAAATCGAACTTCCATGCGAAGCAAACTGCGCGAGAGAGACCAAGGGCCCTATCTTGCACCCAGCGCACGATCTGAAACGCAAGTGTCAAAGCGCAAAGCGCAAGTAACTTTGTGGGCGGATCCCGGCGCTGTTGCTATTTTCCCGGCGGGATAAACGCCTCTTGCGCCTGGCGCAAATCTAAAAGAGGTTGGTCTGAAGTAGCTTCATTATTCATAGGTGTGGTTTGGGCGTAACGTGAAATAAACCAATCAGAGCGTCATCCAACATACCCTTTAAGAAAAGGTGCGCATGTTGCATGGCGGATTGTTATTATTATGGCGCGCGCATCAGGCGCGCTTCAGAATCGGTTCACAGCCGAGGAGATCGATGTTCTCGTCAGGGCCGTAAATGAAAGAGAAATAACATTGGGGATGGGACAAACCCATCCAAATCAATAGAAAGAAATATGAGAAAGCTCAACTTAACTGGTAAGTTAAAGAGTAAGGTTTTTAATGTACTTACTTTATGGTAAAGGTGATTTCGCAGTCTTCAGATTTTTTTTCCCTAGTTCTTGACGGACAAACTAATTTGTCAGATGTCCTTATATACATATGTATCTTGCAACTATTGGGCAAACAGTTCTGATCCGTCAATTTGCCTGAAAAATTACCAATATACATTGGTAAATGTGTAAGCTAGATTTATGCCTATTTTTTCACATCTTCATGGACACCACAATGATTTCCCTCGTATGGTAATATATTTCCTTGTTATAATGTATGATTTGCAAAAATAAAAACTGCTGCATCTGTGTTGATGAGAGAATCAAAGTGTGTGCGCGTTGTGCACCCGCTACATTATGGCCAAGCATGCGCGCTTAAAATAGCATTATGAACAACGCGCAACGCGCCATTGACTTTAGACGAGGTTTTTTCTGGTCAGTGGCGGAATTGTTTTCTGGAACTGCAAAATAGCACTAGGGAATGTTTGCGCCGAAACACGCCTCATTTTTGCGCCGACCCGCCCAGGGAGCGCAAGTTCATTTCCTAGTTTACCGACGCGCGTCTGTGGAGGGAAAAGCCCGCTTTGCGCGGGTGCAAAATAGGAATGATACATGCGTCAGTGAACAAAGTCAATTGCGCTGGGTGCAAGATAGAGCCCCGAGTGTGTCAGTGCATGCGCGCAAGAGAGACCTTCTTTCTGTACATTTTTATATGTGTTTTAGAGATTAATTAAAATCAAATATTAACATTAATGCCCGAACTATTTCTGAATAGGATGTGTACTTCATAAATATTTGGAATAGTATGGAAATATAATGTTCAGATCACTAAAAACATGTACAATATTGGAGTCTGGATGTCATCTACTGGAAAAGTTTGGTACTGCGCACAAAAAAAAAAAACATTCCTAAAGCTCATTTATTGAGACATCAACCTAAAATGCTGTAGAAGTGCTGTTCATTATTAGTTCATGTGAACTAATGTAGTTAAATAATGTATGATGAAACCTTATTGTAAAGTGTTACCGAAATTACAACTGGAAAATTTGCGAGATGAGTCTCAATGAAGGGAATTAAGGGACTGTCCGAGCCCAGGTGCTGAAAAACGTGCGTTTTCGGTGACCCCAAAGCGCAGCAGATCAGGCGCCGAAGACGCGCGCTTTGATGCAAAAAAGCGCGTTTCTGAAGCGTGTTTTCCTTGAAAAAAAAAGCGCGTTATGGTTTGGCTTATTTGTTTATCGTTATTGTTTCACAATCATTATGGTTTGGCTGTCGAAACGCACTCTTTTGGCGGGTCAGTGTGCAATCAGACGACTGACAAGGCGCTTATGAATATTTTGACTTTCCATAAATTCGCCTAATTCGCGCGAATTGACTAACACAGATGCGTATGAATACCACGAATGTTATTTCTCGTGGCATTTATATGCCAAAATCAGTTTTGGCGTGTATATGATACGCAGTTTTCGCGTGCATATGATACGCACTTTATGGCGTGTAATACGCACGCACCCCCATCCCCCCCTCATCATGAGACTGCGTTGGATAATGTTGGTCTTTTCTATCATTTTACTGTAGCTCAGCATCGCGATGTAACGTTAACGTTATTACTTTAACAGGAGCAGTAAAACTTACTGGGAGGGGGATTTAATTCTTGCATGTTTTTTCGTTGTGCATGATCACAGTTCATGTGTTGGGAAAGATAAGCTAGAGTAAAAATATTGCGTTAGGCTACTTCATGAGTTAATAAAAAAAATACTTTACGGTTCCTGCAAATGCAGTGATATAGTTCATGTTCTCATGATTTATTTTTATGAATAAAAATGTTTCAAAACATCCCCCCTCTGTTTTTTTTTCACAAATCGCACCCTGTATATATATCTATATAACTTTTATTGAAAAGAAGGGTGGCTATATTGGTCACCTTTTTATGTCAGAGATGTTTATTTGTAAATTGAGTTATTTGTTTATCATTCTCACTTTAACAGATTAAAATAAACAAGTGAGTTGGGAAAATTTTCATTTTTCTGCATAATAATTCTGCACACTAAGAGTTGCCCAATAATTGTGCACACAGATTTTCTCCTAAGAAAGCCAAAACCTCACTTTTGCTTCCTTAAATATTCAGGATTGAGGTTTATTAACATTTTGGATTGAAATAAGCAAAAGTTGTAAGAAGCAAAAGAAATGAGCAAAAATGAATAACCGTCCTTTTCAAAAAAAGCTATAATTATGTAGGCCTATAGCTTATGTAATTGTGGTTAGGATGGCCACACGTCCAGATTTTGGCCGGACAGTGCGGATTTTAAGCCCCCTGTCCAGCGCTGTTTTTTTTTTTTTTTTTCAATTCAGTTCACTGTGCGCATCAGTTCTATTAATAACCTATAAAAATCCCGCATATTGATAGCGGCTCCCTGATGCGCGCAAATTCAAATCTCCTGGGCTGAGTTTCCCGAAACCTTCTTAACGCTACGTCGTTCTTAAGTTACACCTTAAGCTGTACCTTATCGTTAATACGTGTTTCCCGAAACGCTCTTAGTTAAGTATACCTTCTGTAAGTCATACTTTCGGAAGGTTGGTCTGGACCACTCTTAGCTTTACCTTATCACTGTTAAAGGTCTATATGAATATAATTCTGAAGTTTTAATACACCCAGACAGTGTTCAATTAGGCTAATTCAAGTGTTTTCATGCAAAGAATAAAATTGTCATTACACTGATTGTTGTTAGAATTTTAATTATATTATTATATAGGTAATAATACAATTTTATAGATTTATTTTAATTAAAGAGCGCTTTTAAAGGCGGGTACTGTCAGTTAAGTCCTACTCGGAGGCTAATATTGTTTATCATGGGTTTATCATCCGAATCCATAATATCAGTGTTTTTTCTCACTCAACCCGCGTAAAATCTCTGTGCAAATTAGTACCTACTGATTTTTGACAAACAGGTCGTGTGGTAATTTAATTGCCGTCTGAATCCACATCTCTGAGTTTACAAGAAGAGATTCAAAATTCACTGTTTAAATCCTTTTTGATCACTACCGTGCACCGTATTACTGAAATGCTTGAAAGTATTTACAAGAACAATATTTCATCGCAGCTCACCTCAAAAATTGGAAAAAACAAAAATGGGAAAGAGAAGAAAGCACATAAAAAATTTAAATGGTTATTATGGCAGCAATATATGATGCAATTTTAAAATATGTAGGCATGGCTATTATAGGCTGTTATAGTTTGGATTATTTTTTATAATATCCCATGAGTCCTTGTAAATGCAATTTCAACTATTTCTGAAGTGCTTCTTTTATAAAGAACAGCGCTTTCTCACATAAACAGCCCCTGCACGAGAGAATAATTGATTCTCGAGTCATCGATATCAACAGATTCAGCACCATCGCCACGAACAGCAGCCGGTAACGTCGCACGTAAGAAGGTATATCTTAAGCAGCCTTCTAAGGTATAGTTCGGGGAACACGCCTAGAAATGGTATACCTTCAGTTAAGTTATACCTTAAGAGTCATCGTAGCGCGCTAAGAGACAACGTTATCGGGAAACTCAGCCCTGGAATCTAGACTAGAGCCGAACATGTGAGACAGAACATAGCCTACTGTATGTGCTCCAAAGCAAACCGTGTTGCGCGCGCAGGGCAGAGAGAGAGAGCGAGAGACATTGCGTTTCCAGTAGTCGTCAGTGAGTGAACGCCTGACAGGAGCCACTCTAGCCAACCTCTTGCGCAGATTATCCTTGAATGGCTTGTTGACGACTACATCCAATACCTGTAGCTGTATGATCACTAGATCGCGTTCATTTTCCACAAATTAGTTTTGACGGGTTCCGTGAAGTGTCTGCGGAATGCGTCTAAAACGAGCATATTTCTCTTCTTATGAAGCGCACCGCGGCGCCTGCCCAACACTACCTTGAGCTGGCGCCCTCTACTGTTTCTCCCTGCTTTCTCCCTTTTCCCCTGTGATTTTGTCTATATCGCGATTTCGGGAATATAAGACGACCCCTCATTTTTCAGCCTATTTTTAGGACAAAAACATCATCTTATATTCGGGTATACGGTATTTCGTTACAGAATACATGCCCAAAAATGTAATTTTTAACGTATTCCGTTACATTACTCAATCTGAGGGATTACGTCCGCATTGAATTGCCTTAGAATGCGGCCATCTAATCCTGTTTACTAAACAGGCCTATTCTGGTGAGTGCGGTGATGCGGTGGACGCGTGTAAGATGTAGGGTGGCACAAAGCACCTTAAAGCTGTCACAAAGAACCGGCAAAAGATTATGAATATGTAAAATATAGCAAGGAGATATTTTAATTGTTTATTAATAAACAAGTGTATTCTTTGTCAGTGTGCCGGCTGAAAACATGAAGTTGACGATGCTGACTCGCGATCTTCGCAGTAAACGCGCCAGGATTACATAAGCAGAGAGCAGTCGGTTGTCTTTTTTCTTTCGTTTTGAATTGTTCTGTTTAAAAGTAGACATGTCTGTGAGAGAGGCTACTTTATAGTTTGTAGATTGAGTAATGTAACGGAATATGTTACAAATTACATTTTTGGGCATGTATTCTGTAACGAAATACGTTTTCCCAACACTGCCTAGGAAAATGAGCGGTGAACAGGTGTGTTTCTGTCTTACTTTATCTAATTAATACGGTGGCCGTGAGAGCTCAACGTGTTGCAACCTAAAGAAGACGCGTGCAAATAGAAAAAAACGCATGCAAATAGAAAAAAATGCATGCAAATAGAAAAAACACCCGCAAATTAAGAAAACATCTTCATCAGTTTCACAACATACGTGCTCCAAATACTCACAACACAACCAAATACAGAAACGCGCTGCAAACGTTCACAACACAACCAAATACAGAAACGCGCTGCAAACGTTCACAACACAACCAAAAACAGAAACGTGCTGCAAGTAACACAGACCACAACGGAAATGTTTCCGGGGAACCAATAAGTGACGGCCCCGGCTGGGACGTGCTTGCCATAGACATAATAATATAGCCTATAGGAGGGGGCGAGGCCAAGATGGCGTCGTGAGAAGACGGTTTTGCTGTAGCTCTTAAAACCTTTGCTCAAATCCCGGTTTTATTTTTAAACTTATTATGTTCAGAAATAAATTAGAATAGCCGCACTTTAACAGACTTTTCCCCTGTTTGTTAAGCTTTGCAGACGCATTTTCTAGCTAGTTAGTTTATCAACGCACGTGCTTACAACTGCTGCGCTGGCTTGAGAATATGGAAGAAAAAGAAGAAACTCATCTTGCAATGCACAGTTATGCAAGGAGAACTCTAAGCACTGATATGGAGACAGTTGCTGGACAGTCTGATGGTTTCGTGCCTTTACCCGATACACCTGAACCCAATCCCGCCAAAAAAAGCAAACCGAGTTCTGATAGTCCAGGGGTGAGTGATACTGTGCTAGTGAGATTCATGCAGAGAATGGAAGCCATGCACGAAGAGACTTTGCGCCGAATTCAAGGAGTTGAAAAGACGGTCATTGAGAACTCGAACTCTATCAAACAGATAATCCGCTCGCTCGAATTCCAAGGAGAACAGGTTAAGTGTTTGAATGAAAAATCTGAGGAAATGCAAAAGAAAATCGGAAATCTGGAGAAAGAAAATGTCGAACTTCGTGATCGATGTAACGATTTGGATGCTTACAAGAGAAGGTGGAATCTGCGTGTCGCTGGTATTACGGAGAAATCAGGAGAGAACGTGAAGCAGATGATCATCGACCTCTTTAGCCAGGTTTCCCCAAGCATCGCTGCTGATCTGCACCATGGAATTGACATCGCTCATCGACTGGGGCCTCGTTCTGCTGCGGAAAAATCCTCCCGTCGCATAATTGTCCTGTTCTCATCGCGTTCCCAGCGGGAAACAGTTTGGAAAGACGCCAAAACCTCCGACTTGCTCAGGGAGAAGAAGATTAAGATATTCGAGGATCTCTCGCAGAAAGACAAGGATGCAAGGACCCTTCTGTGGCCGACAGTAGAGAAGGCGAGGAAGGAAGGGAAGAGGGCTGGCTTTCACGGTCCCTTCGCTGTCATTGAGGGTAAAAGACTGGCCGCTAAAGATATAGTCAACAGGCCTACTTAGTAGCATAGTAACGAAATGCAACACGCAACAGTTTCTTTCAGTCATTAGCATGCGATCTGCTTAGAATCCGTGGTAGGCTAAAAAAAAAAAAAAAAAAAAAAAAAATTGTAAAGGAATGGATGCTTAAAGTCAAATCTATGGGGTTTCGTTTTGCCCTAGAAATACATGTATAACATCTTCATGGTATTGAGCAGACTACTTCATTTCAATAGCTAGCCTCCCCTTTATAAATATTGATACATATTTTATTGACAGGCTTTTGACTTAAATATTGGTTTGATTTGTTATTTAACTTTGGTTACTACTACTTGGAAACCAGAAATGTTTTTATTTTCTGAACTTAAATATGAACACTTTAGTACCGGGTGGGCATTTTTGTGGTTGTTTGCACATTTTGAGGAAAGATAGTTGAACGGGTGTAGCTACTCGTTGGTTCATTCATCTATTTTTTTCTTTCATTATATTGTTCGTTGTTTATGTCATTGTCATTAATATCTTTTAACGCCAGAGGGCTCAGGGATAGTGTCAAACGGAAAGCTCTTTTTTTGTTTGCTAAAAAACATAAATCAGATTTTTGTTTCCTTCAGGAGTGTCATTCTACTAAAGATGATTACAAATGGTGGAAGTCTCAGTGGGGTAATGATATGTGGAGTTCACATGGCACGGAACATTCTGCTGGAGTGAGCATTTTGAGAAATACATTTGATGGGGATATATTAGGATCAGATTCAGATTGTTTGGGCCACTTTCATTTATTAGTTATTTCACTTAACCAACAAACAATAATTCTGGGAAATATATATGGGTACAATACCTCTCCGGATAATAAGATTTTCTTTGACAAGTTAGATGAGAAACTCACACATTGGTCGAATAAATTCCCTAATGCTTTTTTAATTCTAGGAGGAGACTTTAATGTATCAATTAATAATTATTTGGATAGACATCCGCCAAAGGGGACTGCGTGTCTTAGCCCTGCACTGTTAGGACTAATAAATAAGTTTGAATTGGTGGACATTTGGAGAGAAAGATACCCTAACAATTTGGAGTTTACCTGGACCAACAAAAATGGGTCAAGGCAATCTCGAATTGATTATTGGCTTATATCAAAATGTATGTCCAATTTTGATTTAAATGTTGGCATTCAATATACCCCTTTGACTGACCATAAAACTATATTTATTAATACCCCGTTAACAGCAGATTATGCACCAGGCCATGGCAAAGCCTCTTTGTGGAAACTTAATAGTTCACTCTTAGAATTACCAGATGTAAAGTATAAAATTAAAGAATTAATTGATAACTATTGGAAAACAGCCACAATTAAAAATTCTTTTTGCACCAATTGGGAGCTTCTAAAATTTGAGATTGGAGTTTATTTAAGGAAAGTTGGAGCTAACTTATCCAAAAAGAGAAGAGTTCTTGAGGACAGCCTGATCATGAAATTATCTCAAACCCGTAATTTTAATTGCCTGTCTTTGGAGGAGAAATCTGAACTTGCAGCTTTGCAAACTAAATTAGATGATTTATACTTATCAAAGGCTAGGGGTGCTTATATAAGATCCAGGAAAAGATGGCTTGAAGAAGGAGAACTCAACTCTGCATATTTCTTTAAGCTTGAAAAACGAAACTTTACCCTTTCAACAATTGAGAAATTATGTGTTGATGGCAAAATTGTAAAAGATCCAAAGGATATAGCCAATTTCAGTGCCAATTTTTATAAAAATCTTTATAGTTCAAAATGTACAGAGGAGATATCAACTTTGTTTCTCGATTCAGTTATTAATGTTAAAGCTATCTCTGAAAGTGATAGAATGTGTTGTGATGGAGTTGTTACTCATGAGGAAGTAATAAACGCAATTAAGAGTTTGAAAAATAATAAATCCCCAGGATGTGATGGACTTACAGCTGAGCTGTATAAATTATTTGCTGATGAACTTTCTCCTTTTTTAACAAGTGTTTTTAAAGAGAGTATTGATAAAGAAGCTTTACCTCCTACTTTAACGCAGGGTATCATCACACTTATTCCTAAACCAAAGAAAGATCTTACATATTTGGACAATTGGCGGCCCATCACACTCCTTAACAACGATTATAAAATTTTTGCCATAATATTTGCTAAAAGACTTAAAGAATGTTTGGATAGTGTTATAGATGAGACTCAGTCTGGATTTATGAGAGACCGACACATAATGAATAACATTAGATTAGTTTTAGATTTATTTGATTATAGCAATTTGGTGGAACATAATAGTTTTATTCTTTTCCTGGATTTTTATAAAGCGTTTGATTCTGTAGAACATCATTTTATTTTTAAATCAATGCAAAAGTTTGGTTTTGGTGAATATTTTTGTAAGGCGGTAAGAACTCTTTATTACAATTGTAATAGTACAATCAAATTAAAATTTGGTACTTCTCCTAGGTTTTACTTGTCACGTGGTATTAGACAAGGATGTCCAGTATCCCCGTATTTGTTTTTACTAGTTTCCCAAATATTTGCTTCTTATGTTTCGAATAGTGGTCTTCGTGGTATCTCTATTGCTGACAAACAGATACTCATCAGTCAGTTGGCTGATGATACCACACTTTTTTTGCATGATGCTAACCAAGTTACGTTAGCACTAGAGCATATCCAGCAATTCTCCAAAGCGTCAGGCTTAGTCTTGAACCTTTCGAAATGTGAATTGATGTCCATCAAAGAGTGTAATTTGTCACAAATTTGTAATATTCAAATTAGAGATCAGGTATCATATTTAGGTATTATTATAACAAAAAATGAACTAGAAAGATGCTCTGTAAATTTTAATCCACTAATTGAGAGTACACAGAAAAGACTTTATATATGGCTCCAGCGAGATCTGTCATTAAAGGGAAGAAATTTACTAGCCAAAGCTGAGGGCTTGTCAAGGTTAACATACGCTGCTCTTTCTTTAAATGTCGACACTGCCATTCTTAAAAAAATTGATACAATGCTCCTCAACTTTGTTTGGAAGAATAAAACTCATTTTGTCAGAAAATCTGTACTTATGAACACTATTGAGAAGGGGGGTTTAAACTTTCTTGACTTTACCACCTTAAACAATACCTTTAAAATAAACTGGATAAAGAACTTTATTAATAAGCCCACATCTATCTGGAATCTGATCCCTAATGCTATTTTTTCTAAACTAGGGGGTTTAAAATTCTTATTAACCTGTAATTACAACATAATGAAAATCCCTATCAAATTATCCCTCTTTCATAGGCAAATGTTATTAGCTTGGTCCCTCATCTTTAAACACAATTTTACACCTCACTCTTATATAATTTGGAATAATAAGGACCTACTGTATAAACATAAATCTATTTTCTTTGATAATTGGTTTAAAAATGGAATTATTTTTGTATCTCAACTTTTCAATCAAAATGGTTCAATTTGTAATTATTCTGAGTTCTTGGTAAAGCATGAAATTCCTGTTACTCCAAAAGAGTTTGCAATCGTGGCTGATGCAGTGCCACAAGGGGTTCTCATGCTTTTTAAAGGATTTTCTTTTTCATCTCTTTATCGCTCAGTGGATCTGTGTAAGACATTTGTAGGTAAACAGTGCCTTTCTTCATCTAAATCAAAAAACAATAAGAAAATTCGAGCCTTGTTTCAGGAGGAATCTGTTTCTATGCCATATGTAATTTCTTACTGGAATGGTTTTGTAAGTGACATTCCCTGGAAAAAAGTTTGGACATTACCTCACAAATACCTTATAACTAACAAAATAAGAGAAATTACCTTTAAGTTAATTCATAGGTTTTATCCAGATAAGTGTTCTCTCAAAAGACTTAAGAATGATATTAATACCCTCTGTTCTTTCTGTTTAGAGAAACCTGAAACTTCTTTACATTTATTTTGGAATTGCTCTCTCACAGTGACATTTTGGTGTGACATTTGTGATTTCATCAAATGTTATGTGAATCCTAACTTTGAATTTACATATAGAAATGTAATTTTTGGTTTTCATGAATGTGAAAAGAAAAGTGATATTTATTTTATAAACCTTATTTTTCTGTTAGCTAAATTTCACATTCACAAATGTAAATTTTCTAATTGCAGTCCTCTTTTTGTAAGATTTAAACTTGAAATGAAAATGTATTTTGAATCTATAGAGTTCTCTAAAAATTTAAAAGCTTTAAGAACAGTGGCTGCGTTTAAGGACTTGGCACTTAACCTGGATTGAAAAGACAGAAGGAGCTTATATTGGACTGAAGGACTCCATTCTATTATGTAATGACAATGACAATAATTGTTGTATATGTTTTTTTGTTTGTTTGTTGTTGTTTTCTTTTACGAGCATTTAATAAAAAAAAAAAAAAAAAAAAAAAAAAAAATATAGCCTATAGACGCCCTATTGGCCGCTTTGGAACGTTTCTGCGATACGTCAACGGGTCCGCCATTTTGCGGAGGGCAAGACTGCACTGTAATCAAGGGTGAGCTGCGTTTTTTTCTGGATAAAAACAAAAAATGTTTTTATATTTATCAACCGATTTCAGTGGTTTGTATGTGGTGTACAAAAAGTTCCATCTCTAGTTATTTAAAATCTCAATAGTTACACTTGTAAAATATTTGTTTTAATAAAGAATGGTCAAAGCTCAGGCTTGTCATGTATCTGGCTTTTTGTTCTTGGATAAGAATGATGAAGCCCCCCAGATATAATTTAAGTTTTCTTATTGTGGAAAAAGCATTTTCTGTGATTGACCAGATTTGAGCAATAACAAAGATAACTGATGGATCCTTTATGCTAATACATATGTTATGGTACAACTACTGTGCAATGCAGTAAATATAACATTTGTGAGAAGTAATAGTAATTGGTTTAGTCAATAAAATAAACATAGTATACAGCAAATAAAATATTAATGAATAGTATAATTATATAATATCATACAATAATACAATCATAAAAATATTGATAATAGCATATGTTTTATTAATAATAGGCCTACTATAATAATAGCAATAGAATAAGAAATATCAATTACAGAATATACACAATAAAAAATAAGTTAAATAGTGACTTATATTTAATATTTAACTCTTTTTTTTAAATTTCAGTTGTATTGATCAGTAATGGCCATTATAACAGAAGTAGCTTCAGTCAAACAAACAGCAGGATACAACGTTAAAAAAGCCTAAATATAAAGTTATGAAACTTCACTTTGCCCTCAGCCAAAACGATTTACCAGGGAGCCATTTATAGATTAATGAGACCAAAGATCGCCCGTTAGATATACACAAGACGAATTATATCTCATTTTTAACCACTAGACTAGAGACATCCGAGCCGGCGGCACACTTCAGAAGCACTGGTCGAGGTAAGGCTGTCGCATGCGGGGTACATGAGCGCTGAGCGCCCGGTGATTGCATCTTACGACTCCGAAACCGTCAGATCAAATTTTTAAACAGGCGCTATCTTTATAAACAAACCACATATTTGAGCTTTAAACAACTACATTGTCGACTGAAAAACTATTAAAACTACATTTCGTGACACAATAACAGTAGTATTTTTTAATTTATCCTCTGAACGTTACTATTACTAATTAAATCATGACCAAATACAACCAAAAACAAACGTTCAGTCTTGCCTGTGAAAGATAATTCCTCGAAAGCTGTTTTTAATTGTGTGGCGACTTGTACAGCCCCAAGCAGCGCACAAAACAGGCATTTTTCTCAATTCCCAGTATGAGAGGTATGGGAAAGTTGCCATCCCCAATATGGCGGCGCCGTTGACGTGCGCTCCAGCGGCCAATAGGGCGTCTATGTATTATATTATGTCTATGCGTGCTTGCTTACAGCAAAAAAACGTTTATTGACAAGAACTGAAAGCCTATATATTTTTTATAAATAAACTATAATATTAAAATAATATTGTATATAAATAATATTATAATATTATAATTGTTTATAGTTCTTCTATACTCCTTGCTTACAGCTCAAAATTCTTTATTTTATTTCTTTTAACTTTTTCCCCACAAAACAGAGATTCAATTTATTATGACATACAACTTGTATACAATATACAACATGTGTTAACAATATGTTCAATGTCATCAGAATACAAATGAGAAAAGAACAATGATCTGAAAAATAAAAAAGATAGAGAAGAAGAACATGAAGGCAAGATATTAATCTATACATCAGTTACACTATACAAATTGTTTCATGTTATGTTTAAAGTTTCATAAAGAAAAGTTTTATAAGAAATGTTAGGTAATGTTTGGTCCATAGTTTTAAAGTTGAGACACTGACACAGATATAACGGATATATAAAACGCATATTTTAATTTGCAACTGTTATGTTAACAGCATTATATTTCTGTCGTCAGAGCAGCTTCAGCTGATGGACTACGTGTTGCGTTGTCATAGGAACATCCTAGGTAAAAAATAATTACATTGGAAATTGCATTGTCTTTCGTTGCTCCCTTCATCAAGTGTGTTCCAAACGGCTACATAAATGACACACTAGTGCCCTGCTCACTCCAAAGTCCCACTTGAAGAGCTCTGCCATCTGCCCTTTGAAGGGAGTAGGGCATATAGGGATGCTCACGAGCAATAAGCACGTCCCGCCGGGTCCGTCACTTATTTGGTTCCCCGGAAACATTTCCGTTGTGGTCTGTGTTACTTGCAGCGCTTTTCTAGCCTGGCTAACGCCAGACCCAATCTCGTTGAGAATTGGGTCTGGGAACCACATGCGCAATTTCTCGTATTTGAGGCGTGGTTTCAGAATGCCCGTCGCAGTTTATTGGGTGCTAAGAATGTCTATCAAATGCCTGTACGTAGCTCATAGCCAATCGTTTCGATTATACCAGATGACGTATGTAGAGCGACAGAAATTAGACAAGGAAGAAGACGATGGGAAAGATCTTTTTTGTAAACAATGACGTTAAGTTTTTTATCAAAGAGTAGCTTCGCGTCTTCAGCCATGTTAAATCGATATAAACAAACTGTTTCCGTGTGTCGCATAGATGTCGTCATCGTCTAGCTGCTCCCTCCCCGTTCTGTGATTGGTTCCCTAAATGAGGCGAAAAATCTGGCCATGGTATCCAGACTGCCTTTCAGCGTGAATTGAATCGCGCTGCGGTAAGGCAGTATGGGGAAACCCAGGCTAGCGGTTTTCTGTATTTTGTTGTGTTGTGAACGTTTGCAGCGCGTTTCTGTATTTGGTTGTGTTGTGAGTAGTTGTGTTTTTTTCTTTTTGCATTCGTTTTTTTCTATTTCCATGCGTTTTTCTATTTGCATGCGTTTTTTTCTATTTGCACGCGTCTTCTTTAGTTTGCAGCACGTTGAGCTCTATCGGCCACCGTAACCTTATTGAGGTTTTCTTTTGCAAAATGTTTATTACATCTAGACAAAAATCCATATTACCGCTAGTAGCACTTCACTCTCTCTAGGATAGGGGAATCTAAGCTGAAAGCTCTATCATGTTGCTCTAAAAAAATAATAATCTACATAAGACGCGTGTGAAATGACTAAATTAGTGATTATGTAGGGCCTACACTGAACAAATCTATTTCTTTCATTCTCCATAAATTAATGAGAACATTTAATTTAATTGAAAGGAGGATTGCATGTGTCTGTCCAAAATAATAATTTGGGCAATATGTCACAGGGAAGTTAAAGGGCACCTATTATGGAATTTTGAAAATTACCCTTCATGTAGTGTGTAACATAGATCTAAGTGAACTAAAACATCCTGCAAAGTTTTAAATATGAAAGTTCACCGTATACAAAGTTATTGTCTCTCAAAAGTAAGAGTCGACTCTGAGTCGCTGATATGAATCGATAGACGAACGATGCTTTCTATCTAGCTTTTCAAAGCTCAAGAGACGTCACAAAGACAAGTTATTTGAATAAGATACGCCCACTCATTGCGCGCGCCGCAGACAGCAGAGCAGTGAAACTTGACAACATCATGTCGACGAGACGCACTGTTCTGAAGTGCAAATCAAAAGCTTTTTTTTTCACTGCCCAGGGACGAGCATGTGAAGAATCAGTGGCTAGAGTTTATATTTACAAATGTACCCAAACCTTGAGCTGTGTTCGCGTCATTTTAATGACGATTCCTTTACAAACATAAATGCTTTCAAGTGTGGATTCGCGAGTCGGTTGATAGCCTAAGGAATGTAGCAGTTTTATTTGGATCGGCTTCATCCTCCGAATCACAACCTGTAAGTACTATTAATAATTGTTGCTTTTATGGGTTTTGTAGCATGCTCAATATGTATGTGTGTGTGTGTGTGTGTGTGTGTGTGTGTGTGTGTGTGTGTGTGTGTGTGTGTGTGTGTGTGTGTGTGTGTGTGTGTGTGTGTGTGTGTGTGTGTGTGTGTGTGTGTGTGTGTGTGTGTGTGTGTTGTTTAAGTTATGCTCAGCGCAGCTTCTAGGTCTAATTTAGGTATCTAGGCGCAGCTTCTAGGTTCAGATTTCACATCTGTAATAATATTATACAATATGTAAACATATTATGTGAAATGTTTGTCGTTGTTATTGGAGTTGTCATACAGAATAGAGCGTATTGTAGTACTGCAGTGCTTTATCAATATGTTTATGCGTTGGGCTAACGCAAACAATAACTGACTGGGTCGTCTGACCAATCACGTTATTAGCGTCACGCAAAGGAGGGGTTTGGACAAATGAGTCGTTAAACGGTGAGCAAATCAGGTAAAAATAAATGCATATTATAAGACAACAAAGGTGTTTTTTGTCATTGCATGCATGTAAAACTGTTATTGGGGACTCCCAGAACAATATTAGGAACATTTTAAATGCCATAATAGGTACCCTTTAAGAAACACTTGTATATTGTTTGTTTTGTTCATTCATTATTTTATTACATTAACAGTTACACTGACTGAATTCCAACTAAATAATGAATATGTGGGACCCTTTCAATTAAATGAAATGTTCTCATTAGTTTATGGAGAACGAAATAAATAGACTCATTCAGTAAATGAAACGTTTTTACAAAAATGTAAAAAGCAACATGATGGCAGAGCTTTTCAATAGCGTCTGGCTGCAGACAAGTGACGTCACTTGCACTCTCGGACTTGCACGCTCAGACACAAGCGCTTCCTCTGCAAGTGACGTCACTTGCACTCTCAGACATGAGCGCTTCCTCTGCAAGTGACGTCACTTGCAATCGACGCCTGCTCTCTACGGAACGAGATCGGGGGCGGGGCCAATAGTCTTTAAACGAAACTTGTGGAATTTGACCCCGTCAACACGCACTGTTTGTTTTGCCGCGGCAATTTTCTGTGTTTCTTTTGAACGCGCAGACACGCTCATTTTGGTCGTGTTAAGGCGTCATTTGTCATTTTGTTGACAGTTTTTTCTAATTGCTAAGACACTACAAGTGGAATTTGAGGCTCACTCAGTGAACATCCATTACCCAATCTTTAGACCAAGTCTGCAAAAATACAAGGACATTATATGCTTTGCACTCAGTTTGCATTTGAAAATCAAACTTTTTGCAGAAACGAATTTTAACGACATTGGAATTGTTCTCAATCCGCCACGAGACAAACTATGCAAGTGAGTTCACATGTAGCTGAGAGCAGGTGTCGATTGCAAATGACGTCACTTGCAGCGGAAGCGCTCGTGTCTCAGCGTGCAAGTCTGAAGAGTGCAAGTCTGAGAGTGCAAGGCCCTGTCCCAAATGGCACACTCCGGACTTGTGGACTTCCTCAGAGTCCACACTTCAGTGACGTCATGAGTGCAGACCTATAGGGCCCTTAGCGCGAGTCCGCGAGGGCGCATTGAGAGGTATTTTTGGGACAGACTCGATCATCACGCCGGAAACAGGAAGACAGTCTGTTTTTTTTTTTTTTTTTTTTTTTTTTTATTGAATTTTCAAAATCACAGAGTTTGATATCAAGTTGACATTTCTTTTACATATTTTCTGATAAGTATCACCTTTGACAAGTAAAACATGAGACAACAATAATTTGAAGAAAGAAAAAAAAAGAACAAACAGAACAGAAAAAAAGGGGGAAAAAAAGGATAAAGGGCATCACGGACATATATTAAATTCCTTTAGCAGAGATACAGATCCCTTGTCTTAAATTTGTCATCTGTCTTACTTCATACAAATGAATTTGACTTTTGTATAAAAAAATGTATGTTATTGATTTGTTTCTATTATTAGGAAAATGTCATATTCATCAAACTACGGTAAGTGAGAGTAACTCAAAACCCAACTTTGCTCATTTCAAAGCAGTCTTTAACATGTATTTTGAGTCTGTAAAGTTTTTTAAAAAATCGGAAGACAGTCTGGTTGTTGTTATGGAAGAGAGCTGCAGGTTCGGGGAAATATGCTGACTATTGTTGTTGTGTTTATGACTCAGTAAAGCCCTGACATTCTGTTCTATTTATTTTATGAATCATAATATTATATTATTATATTATTCAGCTCGCTATTATTAGCCTATGTTATAGACATCAACCACTGGTTGATGATCATAATGTTTGTATAAACTTGTGTCTTGTCATAAAAACCGTAATGATAATTACACTTAAATATTTTCTTCTCAGAGCCATGTTAACAATTGTCCGTGAGTGAAATATCCTCCCATCTGTTGTCTGATTGGCCTTTCGCAAGGATTCCTGGGTAGTTAAAGTGCGTGGAGCCTGCTTCTATGCGGGCTTCGCGGAAGACCGCTTCAAGGGTACAAAGGGGGCGCTGCTGAGCACACTTCAGAGCGTTAAAATGCTATTGGGACGGCCTACGGACTCGTAGACTCGGCGAGCACGCGCAATTTAAGTCCACGAGACCGAAAGTCCGCATGAAGTGCGCCATTTGGGACTGGGCCATAGTCTGCAGCCAGACCCTTCTCGAGCTTTTAGCTTATAGATTCCCTTATCCTAGTGGAGTGCTAGTGCTAATGTGGATTTCTGTCTATTTAATAAACATTTACCAAAACCTCAATAAGGTTAATTCTAGATAAAGTAAGACAGAAACACACCTGTTCACCGCTCATTTTCCCATGGGCAAAGCAGGCGTTTCACATCAGTGTTTCTCCCGAGAGACTAGCACGAAATTGATCCCCTATCTTAGCGCCATCTACTGTTCTAGAAGAGGAAGTTGCTCAACTGCATTTGTGAGAAAATCTGCCTGGACGTGGACGCGGAAAAATAGTGCCAAAAGTCACGTGACAGTTTTTCATACTTGTAGAATTTTGTTTTGTACTTGTAGAATTTTGTTTTGTACTTCTAGAATTTTGCTTTGTACTTGAAGATTTTTGTTTTGTACTTGTAGATTTTTGCTTTGTACTTGAAGGATTTTGTTTAATTATTTTTGTGTAATTATAATTATTCAATAAACTTAGTACTAGAGTTGTAACAGAAGGTGTGTTAAAGGGTTAGTTCACCCAAAAATTAAAATTAAGTCATTAATTACTCACCCCCATGCTGTACCAACCCCGTAAGACCTTCGTTCATCTTCGGAACACAAATGAAGATATTTTTGATTAAATCTGAGAGCTGGTTCACTGCTACATAGGCTCCCTCAGCAATTGAAACTTGACGGCCCAGAAAGTCATTGAAGAAAATGTTTAAGTATTCCATGTGCCTACAGTGGCTCCACTATAAGTTTATCAAGCGACGAGAATACTTTTTGTGCGAAAAAAAAACAACAAAAATAACGACTTTATTCGACTATTCCATTGCTTCCATGTAGGCCTGAGTCGAGAGTTCAAGAGATTTCCACGACGCATGCGCGAGAACTGACGTTCTTCTTCTACTACCATGTACAGCGCGCGTCTTCCTCTGCTTGTAAGACGCGCTCTGTGTAGTAGAAGAAGAGCGTCAGTTCTTGCGCATGCGTCGTGGAAATCTCTTGAACCCTCGTCTCAGGCCCACATGGAAGCAATGGAATTGTCAAATAAAGTCGTTATTTTTGTTTTTTTGTTTTTAAATATTTTCATTAATATAATACAAGTCATATACATTCCAAACAATCTACATTTTGGGGAAATAGAGGAATAGCATGTCACTGAAATTTATTAAAAACTAATAAATAAAATAATATAAAGATAGAATAGATAGAATATAATAGATAAGATAGATAGATAGATAGATAGATAGATAGATAGATAGATGGAGTTAGTACACATTAAATTATCAACCATGATGCAGCACTTTAATCTCGAATTATTTAGGAAGATGATCCCACACTCAATACTGCACAACGTTTGTGATACTGCAGCTGAAGAGGCTTCCGCGCGCTTTTTACATGTTCAAATCTAACCAGCAGACTTTCCTTTGCCTGGAGATGCTGGCTAACTAAGTGATTTTTTTATATGTGTTTATATATATATATATATATATATATATATATATATATATATATATATATATATATATATATATATATATATATATATATATATAGTTATTCCCAAAATAAGACTTTATAATAGTCTTTTATTGAATAAGACTTTATAAATAGTATTGTATAAGTATTACAAACTTTTACTAAGACTTTATAATAGTCTTTTATGTTATAAGGCTTTATAGATAGTCTTTTATAGTATTCCAATTTTGTATTAAGATGCAAAGACGGCGAGCTCGAAGAAGTATAAAGAAATACAGGACTTTTTATAAGAAAATTCTGAAGGAGTTAACCATTGTTCAAGATCTGGACTGTGCATATGTGATTGAATATGTAATGAAGAGGTGTGTTATGAAAAATGCATTATAAAAAGTACAATATGAAATGTAAGAATTTAGACGCTGGGAGAACCTGCCTCTCCATTTTTTGATGGTTTAAGCCTGACACCTGCTGGGTGAAACTAGTGAACTGATTTTACTTTAACTTTTCTTACCTTGTATGGAAACTTTAAGTAACCCAATATAATAAAAATCCTTATACTTATTATAAAAAAGATTGCCTGCCACAAGTCTCTACTTTCTTTAAAGAACTAAACCAGGGAGGGGTCTTTCCATCTAGACTGTAAGTATGAATTTGAATACTTATCATCTAGTATAGAATTTGACCAATACTTTACCTACCTGAGATGTTAAACTAATTAAGGTGTTGACGTCAGGGTGGGAATTATGTAATTTTAGGGGCAAGGCCATTTGGCCTCCACCTTTTCTTTTTTTTTTTAGGGGCACCAAGGCCATATGACAGGGCACAAAGGCCATTGAGTACATACAATTCTATGGTTTTCCCATTCAGATTGATACCATAACATCCTAATTTGGAATAAGACATGGATTATGACTTTTTTTAATAAAAAAAAAAACAAAAAATTTTACCTTCTGTGATCTGATTTGGCTTCAGATAAAAAAAAAAAAATCAGACAGAAAATATAATATTTTATGTATAATCAGGCATAAAAACGGTTCAGGGGTGAAAAAGGTGAGAAGGTTATTACCCCTCTAGGGGGGTCCGGGGGCATGCTCCCCCGTAAGAACATTTTATATATTCCATATTTTAAAGCATCAATCTGATGCATTTTTAGCATACCAGCGCAGTTAAAAAAAAAATCAAATAGAATTTCTATAACTGTGTTGAACTGATAATCACTCTTTTGTGTGTTAAACACAATCTACTTAATACAGACAACTTCATTATAAAGAAAAACAACAAATAAAAAAAATATCATAACCTATGACAAAAATTATATTATAAACTAGATTAGTGGATAACTCAGCAGTAAAATTTAGTCTAGAAAAATCACAAGTGTACAATAATTTTATCAAATCTGAACATTTAGTGAAAAAAAACATTATTTACTGGGGAACAAATAAGAGACATTAAGTGTAGCACTAAATCTGGTAAAACGTTACACTTTGCTCTTTGTTTTGTTGTAAATACATTAATGAAAAACAAGATAAAAATCAGAAAGATCAATTATTTTATATATAGTCTAGGCTACTATAAAATTAAGACTTTTTTTAAATGTATATCACAGCTGTTTAATGAGGCAGCAACATATAGATAGGACAGAACAAAAAAGGCTATTAAGAATCTTTTATTCCGCAAAAGTATTATATGATTATGAAAGACTCCAATACAGTGCGGCACACAGCGCTTATGCGCATCCCGAGCGCAGAATGATGAGCTTGCGCATCCCGAGCGCAGAATGATGCGCTTGAAGCAACACAGAGTCACAGGGCGCAGCGCGTCGAGTCCGCATTGAAAAGATCAAAGCACAAAGGAAAGACATATCGATACGTAGTGTATTATACAGTATCTATCCATGCAATAGTTTATTGAGCCTTTTCTTTTAACAGTTTTAAATTTCAGTTACTGTGCGCGTGAAGAACAATTATAGTGCTCTCCAGTGTTGATCTAACAGACACACGATAGAAAGGAACATGATTAAAAGGGTGGTTCGGAATTTTGGAAATCGGGCCTCATTTCCAAGTGAGCCTTAGTGTTATCTATTAGTAGAGACATTTTAAAAAAAAATTCATCCAGTCGTCCCAGTTGTGTAGTTGGCCGGTGCTAGGCTAGCGCGAATCAATGGAACCAGTTTTAGCATGCCATTAAAACAGTTTTACCCACTCCACAGTACACTAAAAGCAAATCAATTATAACGCCAGACTATCGATGTAAGTGTCTGTGAGAGAATAATGTTAGAAATCAAACTATCCTTTTCATCGCATTGCAATAGTTATATTGTTTTACCTATATTTATTAGCACAGTCTACAGCAGCGGTGGAGTGATATGTTACCTAGGCAACCGAGAGAGTCGGTCCACACGACAATCACGCAAGTGTATTTACCTGCCGCTGACACTCATCACTACAGAAACAGAGTATAATTTATGATATATGTAATAGCAAGACTGAGGACTATGGCAACGTTTGAAAGCAATCCCAGCTAGCAAAGTCGTCTATTAGACGTTGAATAGACGTAATTCTTCAACGTCTAATTACGGTCCTCTACGGAGCCCCTAAAGGGACGTGGTGGTGGAAAAAAATTTAGGATGGGAGAATTTTTTTTTTTTAATCTTTTGCGTTCCCACGAAAAACTTTGCGTTCCCTCGCAAAACTTTTGCGTTCCCTCGCAAAGATATTTGCGTTCCCACACAAAAGTTTTGCGTTCCCACGCAAAACCTGTTGTGAGCTGGGACAGACACTTCCTGTTTAATGTCCCGCTGGCAGTGCTTAGAGCTCCGTACGTTTATGGAGCGTTTCATAGTGTTTGCCCCATCCACACTACTACGTTTTCGTTTAGAAACGGAGACCTTTTGCTACGTTTGCACCTCCCGTCCACACTAAAACGGCAAAAACGAAGACCTAAAACGGAGAAGTTTAGAAACGCTGCAGACCCGTTTTGCGTTTTGAATCTCCGGAGGGCGTTTTAGTGTAGACGGGTCAAAACGGAGGACTTTAGAAACGATGACGCAAGACGCTCGCGCTCGGCTCTCTGATTGGGTGTCATCAGTCATGGCGTATCCTTACCTGGTGCTGTAACGTTAACTGCCTACATGCGCCGGAGGCAAGCTATTATTCCAGCGATCTGTGACAATTCCTGAGTAATTTTGGTTCCTGAGTAATGGTGTTTACACCGGCACGCGCATGCCCAGTGTAGGTGAATGGTCACGTGATGCGCGTTTTCAGTCGTTTTTATGTGGACGGAGATCGCAGCTAAAACGCTGGTGTGGACGGAGATCGTATTCGTTTTAATTCTCCGTTTTTAAACTAAAACGCAGTAGTGTGGATGGGTTGGACTCAAATATAAAGAAATGCGGTCAAGGAGTTCAGTGAAGTTGGCAATATAGTAGACTGGGTACAGATGAGACATACAGTGGTGCTCAGAATTAATGGTACCCCTGGTAAAAATGCTAAAAAATGGCTATAAAAAATAAATCTGCATTGTTTATCCTTTTGATCTTTCATTAAAAAATTGGTAAAATTCTAACCTTTCATTGAAGTAAAAGAATTGAAAGTGGGGGGGAAATCACATTATAAAATAAATATTTTTCTCCAAAACACGTTGGCCACAATTATTCATACCCCTAGAATTTTTTATGAATAAAATATCTATGAAGTATATTCCCATTAATATTTACCTTTTTTAGCACACCAGGGTGACTAAGAACATGAAATTGTCCAGCTATGACTTCTTGTTTCACAGGAGTTTAAATATGAGGAAGCACAAAGGCCAAATTCCCTTCATCATTCATCACAATGAGTAAAACCACAGAACATGGTTCTGATGTGCATCTAAAGATTGTTGAGCATCACAAAATAGAAAGTGGATGTAAGAAAATAGCTAAAGAATTGAAAAATCCCATTTTGACCATCAGGGCAATAATTAAGAAGTTATAATCAACTAAAGATGTTACGATTCTGCCAGGAAGAGGTAGTGTGTCTATATTTTCTTAATTGACGGTGAGGATGAAAGTTTGAGTGGCCAAAGACTCTTCAAGGATCACAGATAGAGAATTGCAGAGATTAGTTGAGTTTTGGGGGTCAGAAAGCCTATTAAAAAAAATCAAAAAAACCATACATCACCACATGTTGTTTGGGAGGGTTTTAAGAAAAATGCTCCTCGCTCCTCCAAATACAAACTCTAGCATATTCAGTTGTCAGACACGACTGGATCTTCAAACGGCACAGGGTTCTGTGGTCAGATTAAACAAAAAAAAGAGCTTTTTGCCAGCAAACACGCTAGATGGGTTTGGTGAACACAAGGATAAAAAGTATCCCATGTGTACAATTTAATATACCGTTGGATCTTTAATGTTGTGGGCCTATTTTTCTGCTGGAGGTCCTGGACTTCTTATTCAGATACATGGCATTGTGGATTCTATCAAATATCAACAGATAAAAAATCAAAACCTGAGGCCTTCTGCTAGAAATCTTATAATGGGCCGTGGTTGAATCTTCCATCAGGACAGCGATCCAAAACAAACATCAAAATCAACACAAAAATGTGTTAGGGAGCACAAAATGAAGCTTCTGCCATGACCGTCCCAGTTCCCTGAGCTGAACCATATAGAAAATGAGTGGGGTGAACTGAAGAGAAGAAGCATAAACATGAATCTGGGAATCTGAAGGATCTGGAGAGATTCTGTATGGAGGAATGGTCTCTGATCTCTTGTCAGGTGTTCTCCAAACTCATCAGGCATTATATGAGAAGACTCAGAGCTGTTATCTTGGCAAAAGGAGATTGCAAAAAGCTATTTAATAAAAGGGTATGAATAACTGTGGCCAACGTGTTTTGGAGAAAAACATTTATTTTATAATGTGATTTCCCCCCCACTTTCAAATCTTTTACTTCAATGAAAGGTTAGGATTTTGCCAATTTTTTGAATGAAAAATCAAAAGGATAAACGATGCAAATTTATTTTTTATAGCCATTTTTTATCATTTTTACCAGGGGTACCATTAATTCTGAGCACCACTGTAGGTACAGTTGAGACACCTTAAATAACTTGCGTGCGCAGCAAGCACAAGTTGTGATTTTTGCTGTGCACATGCGTATTATTGTCCTCTTTGATCGTGGGAAATTTGAACAATGGACGCATCTCCGATCCGAAGATATCGGCAAAAGTTTTTTTCTAAGGTAGGATGTTCACTTCACCATGCACACTCCACAATGAATAGCTTATTATCCGTATGTAACTGTTAAACGTAACTAGTATCATCACAAACGTTATTCTGTGCTCTAAAAACTGGCATATTTCATGGTATTGTGTCATGCAAGATCATTGCAAAATCTAGAGAAATGTGCGAGGTGGCCAGTGGGGTATGGTTGAGACACAGTGTATCAACTGTACCCCCGATAGATTTCTATTAAGAAACACACTGTTTAGTTGTTCAGTGTTATAATAACAGGTTTAACGTCGTAATTAGCCAGCATATGACGCAAATGAAAATAAAATTTGATATTTGTGATATTTAAACTGTGTATTATTAATAAATATAATAAATATATTGTTCCTGTTTTATATATTTTAACAAGTGCTAATTTAAATAAAATTAATGAATTGAAATGGATAAATAAATAAACATGTTGCCCAATTTTTTTTTTTTTATTTGTCTTTATTTATTATATTTGCAATGATTTTAGTTACCTTTACATCATTAAAAATGGGTGTCTCAACTGTACCATGGCACTGTCTCAACTGTACCACATATGGGTACAGTTGAGACAAAGTTAAGACAAAAAGCACCTTATTTTTATGAGCTAATTGTGGAAAATATAAACTACTTATGGGTATTATTGATTGATAATATTTTAGTCTACAATCTAATGAAATATCATGTGGCATGTCATGTAGAAATTCACTTCTTTTCAGTATCTATTTTTGTGTGAAAAATCAAAACGCAAAAAAAGTGTCTCAACTGTACCCAGTCAAATAGGCTATTCGAACTTCCCGGATCAATATTCTTGAGCTAAACGTTGTTAAAACACAAACGACACCTATTTACAATCACAGTAACCCAGACAACGAGCTAATTCTCCTCAAAACGAGCTTAATTATATAAATGTATCTCTAAACAGCCGATTGAGAAACAAGTCCAAATAAGGGGCCGTATGCAAAGTGCAAATCCCCGAACCCTTCTGCACATTTTATATCATTAAACATATTCTATAGCTTCACTATGACACAATGTAGCTACTGTCGCCAAATTTAGTTCACACATCACCGCTCTCCAGCTCGTTATACTACAATACTTAGTTTGATAAAAAAAAAATGCATATAATAGTTATGATTTTTTATTATGAAATAAAATCAATAACTTCACACTGTTAATTCAGTAAGCAATGCATACGCTATGATTGCAACTATTATGTTAGCTGCGCACAGTAGCAAGATAATTTGTGTAAATCCTAGCCCTACTTATTTTTTATGTGCAATTACTTCCCATACTAGTTTTCCTGTAGCTCAAACAATAGAGTGTTGGTGCTTGCAATGCCAAGGTCCCATGACCTTTGATTCCCAGGGAAAGCAAGAACTCATAAGAATGTAAATGTGTACCTTTAAAAGCGTCTTCCAAATGCATAACTGTAAATGTAACTAATGTTGTATAACCAATATTAGAGCAGTGATGTGTGAACTAAATTTGGTGTGTTACAGTAAAGTTATTGAATATTTTTCATAATATAAAATTTGCAAAAGCAGTGTAGTATGACCAGTGGGTCACCATTGATGTGTAAGCTGAATTGGGTGGCACTAGAGTTTGTAACATTAAAGTTAATGACTATTTTTGTATTTTTGAATATGAGTTGATGCTGTAGTCGTTTTTTGGGTTATATTGCACTTTGCAATGGACCCTTGACTTGTCTCTCAGCCGCCTGCACATAAAGATCCATTTAGCTTATATTATACAGCTCGTTTTGAGGAGAATTGGGTTGTAGCTCGTTGTCTGGGATACTGTGATTGTAAATAGGTGTCGTTTGTGTTTTAACAATGTTTAGCTCAAGAATATTGATCCGGGAAGTTCGAATAGCCTATTTGAATATCTTACCAACTTCACTGAACTCCTTGACGCATTTCTTTATATTTGAGTCCAAGTTCAAACACTATAAACGCTCCATTAACGTACGGAGCTTTGAAGCACTGACAGCGGGAGTTATTCCATTAAACAGGAAGTGTCTGTCCGAGCTCACAACAGGGTTTGCGTGGGAACGCAAATATCTTTGCGAGGGAACGCAAAACTTTTGCGTGGGAACGCAAATAACTTTGCGAGGGAACGCAAAACTTTTGCGTGGGAACGCAAATATCTTTGCGAGGGAATGCAAAAGTTTTGCGAGGGAACGCAAAGTTTCTCGGGGGAACGCAAAAGTTTTGCGAGGGAACGCAAAAGATAAAAAAAAAATATATATCCCATCCTAAAATTTTTTCCACCACCACGTCCCTTTAGGTGCTCCGTAGTCTGAAGGTTGAAAATGAAAATTGAAAAGACGTCAAATTTGTCCAACTTTTCAACATTGAAAACAGGTCGATCTTCAACGTTTACACTATGCCTATTGACAATTGTCAATTCTCAAGTTCCAACACATTAACATGCCAATAACATTTTAGATTAACATATGAATGAAACAATGCTTTAAAGAGTTAGCTTAGAATAACTTTATTAAAACAGCACATTTAAAAAGTGCAATAAACCGGTAACCAACACAGATTTAACATTCCAAAAGCACATTCCAAGAGTCACATTCCAAGAGTCAACACAAAACACAATTCAGAAAATGTACACTACAAAGGTTCACACTTTGCGACCTCCACCTCCAGCTCTCCCGGGAGCATGTTTAAGTATCTCAGCCATAGCAGCCCTGATTTCAACTTCTGTGGCAGTTTTACTCCACTTCATTACTGCAGCTGCAAAAGAAAATATATTAGATGGTGCATGAATAAACCACGTGTTACATCATTAAGGCTCATTGTATTTACATTTAATCAATTGACAATTACATGGATTTGCATACCTTCCCAAAATAAATACAATTGGTTGGTATAATTATATTGTTGGTATATATTAGATATATGGTGCTGGTCTTATAATTAGAATATCATCAAAAATATTCTAATTTTCTGGGATTTTGATTTTGTAGGTTTCATAAGCTGTAAGCCATAATCATCAAAATTATAACAAATAAAGGCTTGAAATATCTCACTTTGCATGTAATGAGTCTATATAATATATTAGTTTCACCTGTTAAGTTGAATTCTTGAAATAAATAAACTTTTTGATGATATTCTAATTATATGACCAGCAGCTGTATATATAAACATGAGAAATGCAGTTACCTTTTACCACAGAGTAAAAAATGGTATCCTGGAAGGCTTTTTTCTCACTGCTACCCCGCCCCTTCATGTTGAAAGATGCCATAGGCTGTTGGTGAAAAGCCTGAGAATATGCACAAAATCATAGGGTGAGGTCCACGCCTACATTCTACAAATATTCCTTTATGCTTGCATTATTCCTAATGAATCATTTCCACATTTTTGCTTTTCTATGTGCTTAAGAGTAGGGCAAGCAGGCAAGGAGTAAAAAATGTAACTGCATAATTGCATTCTATATTCTGAGCATGTGACAGTTGTGTAATACCTGTCCATCACTTTATGGACGCAGTCTTTATTGTTCCTCCCACCCACCTTTGAGAGCTGGGACACCTGTACATGACACATGAAAAGCCACTCAATACATTATGAATAAACTCATGGTATTGGTAATATACTGATTGTTGCCAGATTGAGCTTAAATGGGAACTGGTCATGTTGACTCATCCATGCTACATGTTGAGTCCATGCAAAATATTATGGGACAGTGGTATACCTCTAATACAAAGGCATGAAAATACGCCTACATGAAAATTCGAGCACTGTGTGTCCCTCAATTACACATTATATAAAGCTGTATATGTTTACAGATGCACAAGAAAAGCATATTTTTGTACAATATAGATCATTTTGACTTTTCGGAGACTTGGGGGTCTAGTCTAATTGACATAGTTTAGTCCAATGTCTGTATAAATCATACCCTTTGTTCCCAGAGGTTGCGGTCCTTGAGACGTGCCTCTTCTTCAGCAAACTCTTCTAAGGTTTCTAGCCAAGCAACATGGACAGCAGAATTCAGGGGCTCATAGTGCCTCCCGACTCTTTTTATCTCATCTAGAAGTTCAACTAGCTTTCCAAGCACTGACTTCTGGTATTCTGTGGAATAAAATACAAAGTATTTTATAAATCTTACTTTATGATTATTAAAGGTGCTCTATGTAACAATTAGCGGCCTCTAGCGGTGATGTTTCAGATTGCAACCAATTTTTATAAGAGCGCTCGTGCTCGTACTCATAGACAATACCGTCTATTACGCAAATATCTCGGCGAATACTAGGACGGATTCGGGGAGCACGAGCTCGTTGGGACCATCTAGTCGAGCTGAAAAGAACCATATAAGTTCCATAGTTTTTGGTGGTGTTTTCGCGGAGATATTAGCAGAAAACCATCGGGCGCGCTGCAAACTTGCGGACGCCGGTGACGTCACGATCTCAGAAGAAATCGCTCGTATCTTTAGAACGCAAAGACCCAGAGAGCTCAAATTCGGGCGAGGAGGTCCCAGGGGGACCCTTGCACAAACGCTAGAGTGGCGGGCCTCGGGGATGCCCCCTATCGGATCGCTGTTCGCTGGGACCCCCAATTTCGAACGGCTATAACTCGGGGAGCCGGGCGAGTTGGACCTCGGGGGTGGGCTCATTCGAAAGGCCCCATCCAGCACTGGGGTGATATTAAATCATTAATATCAAAACTGACATGTCGAGAGAAAATCTCGATTTGGACTTGCTTCCTCAAAGACTCGGTCTTGACTAACGCCCGTTTCACACAGTGCGTATGCAGTGCGTGTTGGGTTGCGTATAGGAGTGTCACAATTTCGATTTTATATCGAAATCGATCGAAATTAAGTCACAATCTCGATATTTGAATTCAAAAATGGAATCGTCCATACTGCCACGCCCCCATGTCATGTCCAGTCGGTTTGCAAAGCGGAAAAAAACAGCGTTGAAGTGCTGCGAGTCCTCTACCTCAGTTACAGCCAGTCAAAAGATAGCATGGCTGCAGATGCAGGAGACCCATCGACAGGACTTCTGACCTCCTCTTTCACTAAAGTCGCCGGTGTGGGACAGTGGGAGTATTTCTGATTTCCATTGAGTTATGTTGACAACGTTCACATTCGCGTTAAAGTTCGCGCTTAAAAAAAGCCACACTTTGCAAGCTCTGCTACTGTATGTGCGTCAGTGCGTGTACCATTCTTCCACTTTTTAAATTAAAACTTTAAATTGACAAAAACAGCAGACTCAGAACAGTATAAATCTTTATACAATAAATCTAGCATGTCACAAATAACTTGATTCTCCACCTCCACGAATGAGACAAGTGTCGTTCATTTCCCCACCTAGTCTATTTTTGCTGCACACGCTGAGTTAAAGCGACAGCGCACAGTTCGTGGTCAAAATGAACATGACACGAAAATGTTGTAATTTCATCATAAATGCATTTAATTAAATTCTACATTAAAGGGTCACTTCACCCATTTGCATTAAGGTTTGTATTGTTAGAAACCCAGTCATATATTATAATGATGGTGGAATTTTGCTTGTTTTTTTTATGAGATGGGAGAAAAAAGGATTTAAGTGTTTTACTTCCGTCCTATCGTGACGTAAATATGGTCATTTTGCGTCACGATAGGACGGAAGATAAATTTCATTGAAAAGTGTATAGACTACAAACATTAGCTCATTATTATTCAAGGGTGTGGGACCCACTCACCCTACAGGCCTATTACAGATCAGTGGGTGGGACTTCACTTGCAGAAACCGAAATCAATATCCGCCATCTTGTTTTTGGAAGCTAAGCTAACGAGCGCTGTGGAGATAGGAAGTATGACAATGACTGAAGAAACTATAAATGATATGGAAGAAGAGGATTTTGAAATTCTGCTGCTCGAATCCGATGTTCGTGGCTATCTTTACGAGCCGCAATATAGTGAAGAGCAGCTGAGGCTGATGGAGGAACAGGAGGCGGCTGCCTGTCGCGGTCGAGGAGCCCGGACTGGCTCGAGCTGAGGCGGACTGCTGTGCCTGTGCTCTCGCTGTGCGCTACGGACACAGATAGAGTCCGTCTGCTGCAGAGAATTTCAACGAAGGGACGTTTGTGTTGTGATGTGAACCACCATAGTTTCGCCTGACTGAACATCCAGGTATCATGCAGTAATACACCATATTCAGAAAGAAATACAAACGAGGAGTAATTCACTAATGAATTTGCCAATGTAACTTAACGTTAACGGGGTTTGTTGTTGTGGGAAGGAGGAGGCTGGAATCGGCGAACATTTAAACATTTTAATAGTAAAATGAACAAATACACAACGAAAGTATAAGCCAACAGCCCCTCATTGAAGACTGAAGTCCACACACAACATAAAATCAGGCCTGTTCCTCTCTCGATCTGCCGTTTATGCTTCCGCTCCTCTGTGAGAGATACGAGACCGGTCGGTGCGTCTCTTTACTTTCATTATCACTTACTAGAAATTTTGCGTGAAATGAATTTCAAACTCTGGTGGCAGCTAACGTTAGCCTTGTTGACGAAAGAATGATTTCTTTGATGTGCGCGCAGTTCCGGATTAGTGGGTGTGGCTTGCGGAGCTGTGCAATGTGGTGCATTGTGGGTGTTGTAGTCTTTCATACAAATGCACCCTTCGGTTATTTTCTGTCTTTTCTCGGTCAAGAGGGCAACAAATTCAAAAATTATTTTACATTTCGACTACATATATGATCCACTTTCAATAAAGATTCATGTTGAAATGGGTGAAATGCTCCTTTAAATACTAATATTTTTCACAGTCATGTTTGTACTTTAAGACCGAGGTAAATCAAGGAAAACATATATGTATCTGTTAAACCTTGTTTGTTTTGTTGTGAACTTGAACTTCTGTGAATAAGACTGCAGTTACAAAAGAGAAACTACATGGCAGGTTATTTTGCTTAAGTTTCTAATGGGCTCCTTGCACGTAACTACTTCCTTACTGGAAATGCGGCCTCGTCTTTTCCGGCGCTATTCTACACTATGAGATGAGATGTTTACAAGAGTTGCCGAAACTTACAATAACGGACGTATATCGCCTTTGTAAGTCCTCCTCCAAATCACCTACCAGCAAATTAGAGAGAAGGGCTTTAAAATGTATGCCTCTTCATATATCCACGGATATGAAGGTAAGTCTATATATCTCAAACTTTATGGCTTACATTAGTTTGCTAGCTTACATTAGGCTAATAAACAACCCAGGGCTGACAGAATATGCGTGTTATAATGTTGTACTGTTTTCTAGTATTAGGCGGAAAATGTCTACGTTGTGTATGTACGCCTTCAAACCGGAAGAGAGCGAGCCGTATTTACCCGTTGTGGATATGACGTCAGGTTGCTATGTGCAAGTAGCCCATTGACTGAAGATATAAGTTATTGTAACATTATTTTGTTAATAAATGTTTTAAATTTGACAATGTAGTGTGGTACATTGCGAACAAAGGTCATATATTATATTACATAAAAGTCTAGTCTAAAAATGGCATCGCAAACTGTGCTTAAAAAAAATAAATGTAAAAATCGAGAATCGAATCGAACCGTGACCTTAGAATCGAAAATGTAATGGAATCGAGGATTTGGAGAATCGTGACACCCCTAGTTGCGTATAGGCTACAGTACAGCAGCAGCACGCGCTATAGAGCTTTCATGCTGCATTTGCAGTGCGCAACTGATCCGCGGCTGTAGGCTACCACAAACACAAACAAGCATATTTACTCACTATAATACTTATTTGTATTTCAAAATCAGATGTTATCAGCACTTTTATTTTAAAAAAGTTGTTACCAGTGCGATTCTCTTTGTACACAATAGGCTACACACTTTAATAGACGTATTCACGTTTAAACACTATTTAAGCAACGAATTATTCAGTGCATTGCTTCTATATAGATTATATATTAAGTTGCTCAAGCAAGGTAACATACTGAACCATATGTAGGCTACTTATTAAAATCGCAAACATTTTAAATTAAAACTTAAAATTGACAAAAACAGCAGACTCATACCTTTTCTTTTACATAATTTAAATCTTTATACAATAAATCTTGCATCACAAAGAACCTTTTTTCCACCTCCACGAATAAGACGAGTGTCGTTCATTATGTCGCCTTGCTGAAGTAAATTGCAGTTTTCCTTGTTTTCCCCAGTCTTAAAGTAAAAAGATGACTATGAAAAATAGTAGTATTTAATTAAATGCATTTATGGTAAAATTACTATACATTTTATTTAATTAAATACATTTATGATGAAATTACTACATTTTCATGTCAATTTGTGTTCATTTTGACCGCAAACTATGCGCTGTCACTTTAATTCAGCGCGAACAGCACAGCAGAAATAGACTCGGTGCGGAAACGATCTCTGCACTGCTGTATACGCACCACACCTGGAACGGATCGCCGGACCGCACCCGCGTGCAGTGTGAAAGCTCTAACCTGTTAACATGGGTACGGAAAAAAATATGCACTGCATACGCACTGCAAACGGAGTATGTGTGAAACGAGCGTCAGACTTGACTGTATTTGAAAAACAATGGACTCGGTCTCGACTCGGACTCGACCCTTCAAAGACTCGGTCTTGACTCGGACTCGGCCCTTCAAAGACTCGGTCTTGACTCGGACTCGGCATAGGCGGTCTCGTCCCCATCACTAGTAGTTAATGCATCTTATATGCATCTTATAAGGTCTTATACGTGTCTTATTAACTGTTAATTACTGCTTATTAATAGCACCTTAAAATAAAGTGTTACCAAAATGTCTATTCTTGATATCAAAAATTGAACTTCTACTAGTAAAAATGTTCATTTTTGATATGTGAAAATGTATTTCTGATATCAATATTATTTCAGATATCTAAAATGGCTTTCTTACTAGTAACAATCAAATTCATGATATCAGAAATTAACATTGTCACTAGTGACAATTTAATTATTGATATCAAAAATAAAGGTTTTTACTAGTAAGAATTGTATTTCTGATATGTGAAATTGGAATTTCAACTAGTAAGAAATAAATTCTTGATATCAAGAATTTATTTTGAATGGCAGCCTATGGTGACATTTCACTAGTGAAAATAGAATTACAGATATCAAGTCAAGTCAAGTCAAATATATTTATATAGCGCTTTTCACAATACAGATTGTATCAAAGCTGCTTCACAGTATCAATCAAAACAACTTAACAATGTTTGTTTATTACTGGAAAAAAGACATCCAAGTTTGGTAGAGCTGATCAATGGTTTGATTGGTTAATTAATTTGAATATCCCCAACTGAGCAAGCCTAAGGCAACAGTGGCAAGGAACCGAAAAACTCCATCAAGTGACCTAATGGTGTCCTAAAACTCCATCAGATGACCCAATGGAGAAAAAAAAACCTTGGGAGAACCCAGGCTCAGTCGGGGGCCAGTTCTCTTCTGGCGTTTATGAACTAGAGGCCGAATTTACAGTAACTGTAAGATAAAAAATTTATATGAATGCCTGGCTAAATAGATGCGTCTTTAGTCTAGTTTTAAACTGGGAGAGCGAGTCTGAGCAACGAACAATATCAGGAAGGCTATTCCAGAGCTTCCGAGCTAAATGTGAAAATGCTCTGCCTCCTTTGGTGGATCTGGATATCCTAGGAATGACCAGAAGCCTCCAATTTAGTGATCTTAAAGAGCGCGATGGATTGTAGGGCGATAGAAGATCCGTTAAATAGACTGGAGCAAAACCATTTAGAGCTTTATAAGTCAAAAGCAATACCTTGTAATTAATACGGAACTTTATAGGTAACCAATGAAGTGATGATAAAATCGGTGTTATATGATCATATTTTCTTGATCTAGTAAGAACTCTAGCGGCTGCATTTTGGACTAATTCAATTCAAGTTTATTTGTATAGCGCTTTTCACAATACACATTGTCTCAAAGCAGCTTTACAGAAAGTGCATTTCAGAAATGTACAAAGAAAAATACAGTTAGTTAATCATGTATAAATTTAGGCATAACATATCGCCGGTGTTTAGTCGTCTCTTCACAGGCGTCGAGTCGTCTCTCCACAGGCGTTTAGTCGTCTCATCACAGGTGTTGGGGCATCTGAAGTCTCCGTGAGAGGCTGGATACAAACTGGAGCTGACGAACGCTATTTACCTCGGGACTAGCGTCCCGAGATAACAGCAGAAAGACAGATGGGAAATAATTAGCATAGCTGATGTTCATAATATTAATGCATTCGAACTGATTCAGAGGTAGTATAAAAGGTAAGCATTAAGTGAATGCTTGGTTAAAGAGATGCGTCTTTAATCTAGTTTTAAACTGGGACAGCGAGTCTGAGTCTCGAACAATATCAGGAAGCTATTCCAGAGTTTAGGAGATAAATGTGAGAACGCCCTCCCTCCTTTAGTAGACTTAGATATCCTAGGAACGACCAGAAGCCTCGAATTTTGTGATCTTAAAGAGCGCGATGGATTGTAGGGCGATAGAAGGTCTGTTAAATACACAGGAGCTAAACCATTTAGAGCTTTATAAGTCAACAGTAATACTTTGTAATTGATACGGAACTTAATAGGTAACCAGTATAGAGATGATAAAATTGGTGTTATATGATCATATTTTCTTGATCTAGTAAGAACTCTAGCGGCTGCATTTTGGACTAACTGTAACTTGTTTATTGAGGATGCAGGACAACCAGCTAATAAAGCATTACAGTAATCTAGTCTCGAGGTCATGAATGCATGAACTAACTTTTCTGCATCTGAAACAGATAGCATGTTACGTAGCTTAGCAATGTTTCTAAGGTGGAAAAAGGCTGTTCTTGTAACATATGAAATATGATTTTCGAAAGTCAAGTTGCGGTCTAGCATAACACCCAGGTCTTTTACTGTAGTGGATAGAGTAACAGGACATCCTTCTAAATTAAAGTTGTATTGTAAGGGATTTTGTGGGTAGTTTTTTAGACCAATAAGTAATACCTCCATTTTATCTGAATTTAATAGCAGGAAATTACACGTCATCCAGCATTTTATATCTTTTAGACACTCTGTCAAGTTAGATAAGTTAGTGTTTTCATCTGGTCGTGATGAGATATATAATTGAGTGTCATCAGCATAACAGTGAAAATTAATTCCATGTTTTCTTATAATATTACCAAGTGGCAGCATATATATTGAGAATAGAAGAGGGCCTAGGACAGATCCTTGCGGCACTCCATAGTCTACTGATGTTATCTTTGATTTTTCCCCATTTAAACAGACGAAATGGTAACGGTCTGATAAGTACGATCTAAACCAGCTTAATGCCTGTCCCTGAACACCAGTGTAGTTTTGTAGTCGATCCAAGAGTATTTTATGATCTATAGTGTCGAACGCAGCACTAAGATCAAGTAGAACTAGTATTAAGATACAGCCTTGGTCTGAGGCTAAGAGTAAATCATTTGTAATTTTAACTAGCGCAGTTTCTGTGCTATGATGTGGTCTGAATCCCGACTGAAATTTTTCATAGATATCATTTTCTTGCAAGAAAGAGCACAATTGAGCGGACACAATTTTTTCTAGTATTTTAGACATAAATGGAAGATTTGAGATGGGTCTGTAATTTGCTAGGTTATTTGGATCTAATTGCGGTTTCTTAATGAGAGGTTTTATTACTGCCAGCTTGAATATTTTTGTAACGTGACCTAAAAATAAAGACGAGTTAATAATATTGAGAAGAGGCTCTTCCAGTACAGGTAACACTTCTTTAAGTAGTTTAGTGGGTATTGGATCTAATAAACATGTTGTTGGTTTAGATGCAATGATAAGTTTATTTAGTTCTTCCTGTCCTATAGTTGTAAAGCGGTTTAGTTGTTCTAGAGGGGCCATAATTGAGGCTGAGTCATAAGACACCATAGAGGATTGTTCATTTACAATAGTGTTTCGGATGCTTTCTATTTCCTCATTGAAGTAATTCATAAAATCATTACTACTATATTGTAACGGAATATTTTGCTCTGGAGATGTCTGATTATTTGTTAGTCTGGCCACGGTGTTAAATAAAAACCTTGGATTATTTTGGTTATTTTCAATTAGTTTGCGGATATGCTCAGCCCTGGCTGATTTTAGAGCCCTTTTATAACGTGACATACTGTCTTTCCACGCGATTCTGAAGACCTCTAAATTAGTTCGTTTCCATTTACGCTCTAAGTTACGAGTTTCTCTCTTGATAGCATGCGTAGCACTGTTGTACCATGGTGTTTTAGTTTTCTCTCTAACCTTTTTTAATCTAATTGGTGCAACAATATGTAGTGTACTAGAGAAAATGTTGCTCATACTGCTAGTCATTTCCTCTAGTTCATCTGTTTGTTTGGGTTTACTGAGCAGCTGAGATAGATCAGGTAAGCTATTTGAGAATCTTTCTATAGTGGTTGGAAGGATTGTTCTGCCTGGTCTATTACGTGGTGCAACATGACAAATTTCAGCAGTGCGTATTATGCATGTTACCATGTAATGATCAGTGATATCGTCACTTTGCGGTATAATATCTATATCGGTTGGATCGGTTCCATATGATATAATTAAATCTAGTGTATGATTTAGACGATGAGTGGGACCACTGACGTTTTGCTTCACCCAAAAGAGTTTAATAGATCTGTAAACGCAGCTCCTAACGCATCATTTGTATTATCTACGTGTATGTTAAAGTCGCCAATAATTATTGCTTTATCGACATTGACCAATAGGTCTGAGAGAAAGTCTGCAAAATCTTTTAGGAAATCAGCATATGGCCCTGGAGGTCTATATACGGTAGCCAATGCTAGAGATAATAAGGATTTCTTTCTTACATCTAAGAGCGTAACATTTAGCACAAGTACTTCAAACGAATTAAACCTATGACAAGTTTTCTGAGTAACATTAAGAATATCTCTATAGATTGTTGCAACACCGCCGCCACGACCGATCAGACGGGGCTCATGCTTATAACAGTATCCTGGTGGAGTAGACTCATTTAGACCGAAATAATCATTTGGTTTAAGCCAGGTTTCAGTAAGGCACAGAACATCGAAATTATTATCTGTGACCATTTCATTTACAATAACCGCCTTAGGTGTAAGCGATCTAATGTTTAGAAGACCTAGCTTTAGAAATTGTTTTTGTTCACTGATATTTAGATTTTCTGGTTTAATTACAATAATATTCTTGCTAGATCTTACAGTAGATTTGTTGTTTGGCTTCACTAAGCGAGGAATAGACACAGTTTCTATATAATGTTCTACATTGGTACTTATATCAATTAAGTTGGGACAGCAAAGACTATGATTTGGACTTTGACTTACTAGTCAGATGGTGTGTAGCGTCTTGGAGATGTTGTCCGACAGAACAGCCGCTCCGACTCTGCTGGGGTGCAGACCATCAGGACGGAATAGCCTAGGTCGCTCCCAAAACAGATTCCAATTATTTACAAAGAGCAGTTTCTGTTCATTACACCATGACATTAACCATTCATTTAAAGCAAATAATCTACTGAACCTTTCTTGTCCAAGTCGGTACGTGGGAAGCGGTCCAGACACGACGATCGTTGCTCTAGGCGATGTGCTGCGTACCGTCTCGATCAGGCTCCTGTAGTCCTTCTTCAGAACCTCCGTCTGCCGCAGCCTGATGTCATTCGTCCCCGCGTGCAGCACGACAGCTTCGACGCGCTCGTCACCGTTCAGGATCTCGGGAACCTGCGCAGCGACATCAAGAACACGAGCACCAGGAAAGCAGTGAGTGCGCACCTTACCTTTACCCGAGGTAGCACGGACATGGCGGACAATGGAAGTGCCGATGATCACGGCGTCGTCGCGTTCCGACTCGCGAAGAGGGGAGAAGCGGTTCCGGGTGGAGATCTCGAAGACCGGGAGGGGCGGAGAGGTTCTTGCTCTGGTCCTGGCTTGTGTCGTGATACAGGGTGCAGGAGTGATTGAAGGCAGAGATGATCGCGTCCTCCTGGGCAGAGAAACGCACGGAGTAGACGAAGTCGGAGTCAAAGTCAAAAAGTTACTAACCACTGACTTGTGAGCATCGGCGCGTGATGTTTCAAGCGCTGATCGCCGATCTCGCAGCTCGGCTTGCTTCTCCAGCAGAACACGAATCTGCTTCTCCACCGACTCCAGCTCCAATCGTACCGAAATCAGCTCGAATGTGTCCTCACCTGCACTCAGAGGTAACGTTAGACACACATCCGATATGTTCGCCATTATAACAGATGAACAGTAAATTAGTAGTAACAGTAAACAGTAAAGCAATCCGATTGTTTTTTATAAGGAATAGTATCGAGGATAAGTTCACATGATATAAAAATAGAAAGTGCCTGTTTACAATTGAGTGGTAAAGAAGAAAATCAAGCATTAATGAATCAATTCGACGGAGCTCCAAACACAAACACAGACCGCACGCGCATGTGCTTATGCCCCGTTGATGCGGACTCTAAGCACAATCAACATGTGTCTGTACTTTCAGAGAAGCTTTCAGAGAAACGGGTGTAAAAGATGAGACGACGCTCGATAGGCGCGAGGCCACGCGTGAAATGCTAGCGGGCTAAAGGCTAGTAGCCGAGATTCGGAAAGTTGGATCTAAGTAGCGATATCAAAGCAATCCGATTGTTTTTTACAAGGAATATTATCGAGGATAAGTTCACACGATATAAAAATAGAAAGTGCCTGTTTATAATTGAGTGGTAAAGAAGAAAATCAAGGATTAATGAATCAATTCGACGGAGCTCCAAACACAAACACAGACCTAACTGTAGCTTGTTTATTGAAGATGCAGGACAACCAGCTAATAAAGCATTACAGTAATCTAGTCTCGAGGTCATGAATGCATGAACTAACTTTTCTGCATCAGAGACTGATAGCATATTATGTAGCTTAGCAATGTTTCTAAGGTGGAAAAAGGCTGTTTTTGTAACATATGAAATATGCTTTTCAAAAGACAGGTTGCAGTCTAATGTAACACCCAGATATTTTACTGTAGCAGATAAAGTAACAGGGCATCCTACTATGTTGAAGTCGTGCTGTGAAAGGTTTTGTGGACGGTTTTTAGAACCGATAAGTATTACCTCTGTCTTGTCTGGATTTAATAAAAGTAAATTAGGCGTCATCCAATCTTTTATATCTTTAACACAATCTGTCAATTTGGATAATTTAGCGTATTCATCTGGCCGTGATGAAATATATATTTGAGTGTCATCAGCATAACAATGGAAACTAATTCCATGTTTCCTTAGAATATTACCAAGTGGCAGCATATATATTGAGAATAATAAAGGGCCTAACATAGATCCCTGCGGCACTGCATAGTTTGCCGAAGTTATGATTGATTTTTCTCCATTTAAGTAGACGAAATGGTAGCGGTCAGATAAGTATGACATGAACCAGCTTAATGCTTGTCCTTGAACACCAGTGTAATTTTGTAGTCGATCTAAGAGTATTGTGTGATCTATAGTATCGAACGCAGCACTAAGATCAAGTAAAACTAGTACTGAGATACAGCCTTGGTCCGAAGCTAAAAGTAAATCATTTCTGATTCTAACAAGCGCAGTTTCAGTGCTATGATGTGGCCTGAATCCAGACTGAAACTTTTCATAGATGTCGTTTTCTTGCAAGAAAGAGCCAAGTTGAGCGGACACAACTTTTTCTAATATTTTTGACATAAATGGAAGATTTGAAATGGGTCTGTAATTTGCTAGGTTATTTGGATCTAATTGTGGTTTCTTAATAAGAAGTTTTATAACTGCCAGCTTGAACGTTCTTGGAACATGACCTAGAGATAAAGATGAGTTAATAATATTGAGAAGAGGCTCTTCCACTATAGGTAACACTTCTTTCAGTAGTTTAGTTGGTATAGGATCTAATAAACATGTTGTTGTTTTAGATGAAGTGATAAGTTTATTTAACTCTTTTTGTTTTATGGTTGTAAAGCATTGTAATTGTTCTTGCGGGGTGATAATTGCGGCTGAATTATAAGGCGCGAGCAAAGATTGAACGTTTACGATTTTGATTCTGATGCTTTCAATTTTCTCGGTGAAGAAGTTCATGATCATTACTACTAAACTGTAACGAGGTATTTTATTCAGACTACGTCTGTTTATTTGTTAGTCTAGCCACGGTATTAAATAAAAACCTTGGATTATTTCGGTTGTTTTCTATTAATTTGCTGAGGTGCTCAGCCCTGGCCATTTTAAGGGCCTTTTTATAACGTGACATACTGTCTTTCCACGCGATTCTAAAGACATCCAAATTAGTTTTTTTCATTTACGCTCTAAATTACGGGTTTCTCTCTTTAAAACATACGTAGTATTATTGTACCATGGTGCTATACTTTTTTCTCTGACCTTTTTTAATCTAATGGGTGCAACAATATCCAATGTTCTAGAGAGAATGGTGCTCATAGTGCTAGTTAGTTCATCTAGTTGTTCATCTGTTTGTTTGGGTTCAGGCAGCAGCTGAGACAGATCAGATAAGCTATTTGAGAAATGATCTATGGTGGATGGAAGAATTGTTCTACCTGGTCGATAACGTGGCGCAGCATGACATATTACAGCAGTACGTAATATGCAAGTTACCATGTAATGGTCAGTGACATCACTTTGTGGAATGATATCTATATCGGTTGGATCGGTTCCATATGATATAATTAAATCGAGTGTATGATTAAGACGATGAGTTGGTCCGGTGACATTTGGTTGACCCCGAAGGAGTTTAATAAATCTGTAAACACAGCCCCTAACGCATCATTTGAATTATCTACGTGCATGTTAAAATCTCCAACAATTAATGCTTTATCGACGTTGACCAAAAGATCTGATAGAAAGTCAGCAAACTCTTTTAGGAAATCGGCGTAAGGCCCTGGAGGTCTGTATACGGTAGCCAATGCTAGAGATAATAGGGATTTTTTTCTTATATCTAAGAGCGTAACATTTAGCACAAGTACTTCAAACGAATTAAACCTCTGACGAGTTTTCTGAGTAACATTAAGGATATCTCTGTAGATTGTTGCAACACCGCCGCCGCGACTGATCAGACGGGCTCATGCTTATAACAGTATCCTGGCGGAGTAGACTCATTTAGACTGAAATAATCATTTGGTTTAAGCCAGGTTTCAGTAAGGCAAAGTGGATTCTGAGTGGAGATCTCGAAAACCGGGAGGGGCGAAAAGATTCTTGTCCTGGCTCGCGGCTTCCGCGGAACTACCCAGGCTTCGTGGTGTTGGAGCCGGAGCCAGAGTGAATGAAACCATGGCTGATCGTGACCTGGACGACCAATGCAGAGAAACGCACGGAGTATGGATCAGCATCAGCGGTTTACTAACGTTAATCACTGATCCGTGTGCATCAGCGTGTGATGTTTCAAGAGCTAAACGCTGGTCTCTCAGCTCAGCTTGTCTCTATAGAAGGTCACGGATCTGCTTTTCTACAGCTTCTAATTCAGACTGCACCGCGAGCAGATCAGATTTGTTCTCATCTGCACCAAAAGGTAGATAGCATACACCTGACATATTCACCATTTTAACAGATGGACAGTAAGTTAGCAATGAAGCAACCAGTGATGCTATTAATATTTATACAAATTTATGACTCAAGTCTTGGGTAAAGTCCGTCTTTTTAGTGGTACGGGTGTAATGTAGACGCACGATAGACGGAAAAATGTTCGTTTGTAAGTGAGTGTAAAGAAGAGTCGCTCAGCCGTGACCCATGTACAGGACCGGTGTTGGGTAACGGCTTGAGACGCGTCTGCTCAACAGTCCGAGTTGTAATTATGAGATAAATGATGGTTCAAAACAGAATAAAAGAAAGAAATACGGAAAAACAGAAAGAAATACGAACCTAATACGAGGCTTAGACAGCCACGACGCAAACAAACAAACTCACAGCAGGCAACGAGGCTGACAAAAGCAGTCGATCGCAGGGTGAGCAGCAGTGAAGCGGTGTCTCGCTCTACGACCAACAACCAAACGTTCCAACAGTATTTGCGGTTCCAGCCGTATAATGGCTTGAGACGCGTCTGGCCAACAGTCCGAGTTGTAATTATGAGTTAAATGATGGTTCAGAACAGAATAAAAGAGAAAAATATGGAAAATCAGAAGGAAATACGAAGATAATACGAGGCTTAGACAGCCACGACGCAAACAAACTCACAGCTCAAAGCAGGCAGCGAGGCGGACAAGCAATCGAGCAATCGAACAGGCAGAGCAATCGAGCAGTGCTCGTATATCCAGGGAAAATTGCAGATATCAAGAATTATAGTTTTTACTGGTTGCAATTCAATTGTTGATATCAAGAATTATCATTTTAACTAGTGAAAATGTAAATGTTGATATCAAGAATTAGCATTGTTACTAGTGAAAATGTAATTCCTGATATCAAAAATTGTCATTGCTACTAGTAGAAATATTATTCCTGATATTAATGATTATAATTAGGGATGCACCGATCCACATTTTTTCACTTCCGATCCGATCCCGATACCTGAATTTGGATATCGGCCGATACCGATACTATTCCGATACCAGAGCTGTGTTTGCTGTAATAGTATTATTATCATTATTGTTGATTTTATAAGATGCTGAAATAAATTCCCCTCTACAGGCAAGTATGATGTCCCAAATATATATATTAAACAATAGATAAACAAAAGATAGACAAAAAACAAAGATACACAGTATACAGGCCTACAGTGCTTTAATTTCAGGAAGGTCTACTAACATTACTATTCAGGTATGGTCTAAAAAGAATTATAATAAAGTAATCAAAAGTAAAATAGCACTGCAAAGTTTATCATAGATAGATTTATGCTTATTAAATCTAAAGTTATTCATTCAAGAGTTGTGAGTGATTTTCTTTTTGCCTTTTGTTGTTTGATACTGCTGCCCCTTTAAGAAAGAGTGCAGATCTAATATTTAGATCTCACCATATTTTCTCCCAACTATTTCCATACGTCCATTTTAGACATAAACTGTTTAAGTGAATCTCCAAGCCGGTCATTTTGACATTTTTGTGTGTAGGCTACATTTGATCGTTTAGACGCGGACATGAAGCCCAAAGTATAATTTGATTGTCTCGTTGTGGTCTGTTTGGGAGCGCGCGCCGCATTGGGGACAGCATCTCTTGCGCAGATTTTAGTGCTTTTAATAGCTCTTTATATTATTAAAAGCGTCCCGCAATTTAGCAACAGTAGAGACCTCCGTCGTCACTCATTAAGCAGGGCTGTCGTGTTGTGCACGGTGTGGCACTGCGTGAGAGATCTCTCTGAGGACTGCGAACATTGCATTTTGCTGTCTTGCTCTGCTGCGGTGTTTGTACATCTTGCAATGTGAAGTATTTCCACCATAGGATTTCCACACCGCGACATGTTGGCAGTTCAATGCATAGGTGCTATCCTGCTTGCTGGCTGCAAACTGCGGAATGGATTTTTTGAGCGGGGGTCTCTGTGTCTCATTGAGCCGTGCCTCCGTTCAGGAAATCCATTCCACAGTTTGCAGCCAGCTAGCAGATTCGCCGGCGGGAATCACTTTTGGAGTCATTTCAGTTAAAGCGCAGACATGGCTCATGGATATCGGATATCTCCGCAGGTTGGATCGGTAAAATCCGATACGTGAATTATTGCTGGTATCGGTCCCGATACCGATACTGGATCGGATCGGCCCCATCCCTAATTATAATTTTAACTAATGACAATTGAATTGTTGATATCAAGGATTCATATCCTGGAAATTAATAAAAGTTAAAACGGCTTGCCATACATTTCAGCATTATCACTAATCTGTGTGTGCATTTTCCTTGAGAACCAAGCAAGTTGACTCATGAAACCTTTAGTTTATTATATCGCAATCACAATATTTACCTCAACAATAACAATATAACATTTTCCCCAAATTGTGTGCAGACCTAGATCCGAGTCAGTTAAATGATCCGAACTTCCCACTACTACTAAGTCAAAGCTAGTATCGTACATTTACTGAAATAAACAGAGGTGTTAGTATAGGCTGTTGACCCCTTGTTACCAAGGTGCTGATGGTTGTTCAATTGGCTAAATGACTCTTACGTTTCCAAAGCTTAATTCCCCTGATTCGGTTTCCTTCATTCACTTTCCATTTTACCCATGTATGTGGAGTGAATTCAACAGTACTTTAAAGCTACATTCATCAATCTAGTGCACTTTGAGAGTTAAAAGTTAAGAGCTCCTATGCATGTTCAGTGTGCAAATTGAAAAAAGAACAAAGCATGTGAACTGACTTGTACAGGGATGGGCGATAAAATGACAATGATAATTATCGCGATATAATTTCTTGATAAAACGTTAACAAGAGTTCAATAAATGTTTGATATAATGTTTATGCACCAAAAGCAGAACGAAACAGCACTACCCATTTCAACCATACCACTTAGACCATTTATTTGCTTGGTTCAAAGTGCGCAAGCTTACAAGAGCAGATGTGTTTACTCGCTGATCGATCTCGGTCAAGCAACTGAATAGTGCTGTGAGATCCAGTGAGAAGCGATCTAAACTAGTTTAAATCCATATGAAACAGCCCTGGAGAAAAGGAGAAACATTGTGCCTTCTGATACAAGCTTTTCAATCTACAAATCGCCATCATTTACCATGGATTAACTGTAGTAACACTAACTGCACCATGGTATTGTGGCAGAAATGTGGGATATTCATATTCAATTTTTATATATTATATATTATTAATGTAGATATGTATTAAATTTATTAAAGGATTAATGGAATATAATTACAGCATTTCTCCTGATTAAGCTATTCACTCTCAGAAATAAAGGTACAGAAAAGTAAAAAAAGGTACAAATGCTCGTCGCTGGGGCAGTACCCCCAAGGGGAACAAACTTGTACCATATTAATGGGAACAAATAAGTACCCCTACGGTTTGGGCCTTTTAGGCACAAAAATTGGCTTAGCAGAGGCTGTCTCTTTATTTTTTACACAGCAAAAACTCCAGTGTTAAATATGGCTCCAGACTCAAGAGTGTTAAAGTTAATGAGCTCATTAAGTGATTCATTGAGTGAAGATTGACCATTATTGAAGACACATGAAGGAGAAAATCTAATTTTTTAAGACACCATTATAGTGATCAGTATTTGCTTTAGTTGGACCTTAAACTGTTAAGATTAGATTGAGTTTGTCTGTTGTATCTGAGTAATAACTGCCAGATGAAGAAAGAGAAAAGTTGATCTGTTGGTTATGTTTTGACATAATCATAATTTGACCTGAATCACTGAACTCATTTAGAGTGTAATCTTTGACTTAAATGTATATAGTTGATTCCAGCATCACTGTGATTCTACACAGCATAAGATCCAGAACTTTCTAAATAATCTAAAGGATTTCTAAAAAGTTGTTCTGAAAAAACAAAATCTTCCTTTTAGGCACACACAGACATCAATAAGTGGTGTATGAGTCTCAACAATGGTGACAAACCGAATATTCAATTAGGGAAAGGAAATTACTAAGACAATTCAGATAATAATTTATTCATACCGCAATGCATGATGGGAGCCATGAATGAGTTTTGATTGGTGGCACCCAGAATGCACTGCAACATGCTTTATTATTGTCACCATTGTTGAGAATCACAGGATGATTATTGATGTCAATGTGTCTAAATAATGACATTTTTTTAAATGTCATGTAATCAGAACAACTTTAAAAAAAATTAAGGTTTTATTGAATATGCTAAAAACCATTTGCTGTAGAACCAAAGACGGTTATCAACAATGTAAAAACTCTCTAAATGAGATTTGTGATTCATATCAAATTATGATTATGTCATAACATCAACCATCACCATCTGATCAACAATTCTCTTTATTCATCTGACAGTCATAAATCATATACAACAGCCGAACAAAATCTGAAGTAATCAGTTTAAAAGTCAAGAGCCCAACTAAAGCAAACACTGATCACCATAACGGTGTCTTAAAAAAATGAGATTTTCTCCTTCAGTGATTCTGCTTGTTAACATCAGCTGTCTTCAATAATTGTCAATCATCACTCAATGAATCAATTAGCTCATTAACTTTAACACACTTGAACACAAGAGAGTTCATTTAACACGGGAGTTTTTGCTTTGTACCTTTTATTTCGCCGTTGACGGTTCGTTTGTTTAAATATCACAACACATATTAACGGGAACCTGTGGTTAACTGTCTTCTCGGAATTAAACTCCTCAAGTTGGCCGATCGTCACACACACACACACACACGGCCACAGCGCAGCAGGCAGAGGTGGGGGTGAGAGAAATACCCGTTTCTCTTTGGCAGACTTGTTTACAAATTATGACAAAGGCTCTATCAGTCTTAGAAAAGGCACGCATAAGCTCAGAGGATTGTGTACCCTGTCACTTGAAAAGTACTTCGGTAACACTTTATTTGAAGGGGTGTGCATAAGACTGACATGACACTGTCATAAACATGACATAACACCTGTCATAAACATGAAGGAGTCTTTATGAATGTTTATGACTGTTGTCATTAAGTGTCATTCGGTAAATTATGACACTTTCAATGCAAAGTTGACATTGTTTAAAATGTCTTTGTTATGACAACTTGACATTACCCAAGACAAAAATGTCTTGATTATGACAACTTGAAATTAACAAAGACGGAAATGTCTTTGTTATGACAACTTGACATTAACCGAGAAATCATAACCTGTCAACCTGTGACAACTTTGGCCGTCATGACACCATTATAACTATGTCATGAATATTTTACTTGTCCTCAAGTAAAGTGGAACACATTGTACTAGTTATAAAGATGTCATTAAGGGTTATTACACTGCAAAATGCTTGAAGTTTGATAATTAGACCTGTTATGACATATTTGTGACAGGTTGACAGGTTATGATTTCTTGGTTAATATTAAGTTGTCATAACAAAGACATTTCCGTCTTTGTTAATGTCAAGTTGTCATAATCAAGACATTTTTGTCTTGGGTAATGTCAAGTTGTCATAACAAAGACATTTTTTGTCTTTGTTAATGTCAAGTTGTCATAACAAAGACATTTTAAACAATGTCAACTTTGCATTAAAAGTGTCATAATTTACCGAATGACACTTAATGACAACAGTCATAAACATTCATAAAGACTCCTTCATGTTCATGACAGGTGTTATGTCATGTTTATGACAGTGTCATGTCAGTCTTATGCACACCCCTTCAAATAAAGTGTTACCAGTACTTCTTAGTACCCCACATGAAGTGTAACCTCTGACTTGAATAAGGTACTTTTTTGTACCCTACAGGATGTGTACCCGACAGGTACTTCTTAGTACCCCATGGGAACATGATATGACCTTAAATGGTACATTTGTGAATGTTGTACCTTAACTATTACTTTATATATGACAATGTACCTTTTCAAAGGGTACCTATATGTACCTTTCACCATGCATATTTCATTGTGTACCCCTTTTCTTTGGAAAGGTACTTTTTGGTACTCAGCTGGATACATGTTTGTACCTTTGCTGGCACATTTGTGAATTTTGTACCTTAAAGTACTTAATTGTACCCTCACTGTACCTTTATTTCTGAGAGTGTAGCGTTGAAACGTGAAACAGGAAGTGTGTTATAACTTCTGCATACATTAACTGATCTTGATGAAACTTCAGCAGTGTGTTTGTTATAAGAGCCCGATCTCATGGATGTGACTATTCTGAGTCAAAGTTATAGCACCACCAACTGGCAGCAGGAAGTGTGTCACTTTCAAAATGCTTTGAAATCACCCTCTTATTTTTACCTGATTTGCTTCAAACTTTATGTGTATAATGTAAACACACGGCAGATGTAGACCTGTGAAAGGATTATTGATATCTTAGATACTGTTGCCGTGTTGTCGTGTTGTTGAATTCTGCCTGTTGTCTGGATTACCCCTGCTGTTTCATCTACCTTGCTCTGTCTGCCCTGTTTGACCACGCCTGTACAACCTTCCTTATTAAAAGCTGCAAATGGATTCTTCTGAGTCTAGTGAATCATTACAGAAGACTTCGCCGACAACCGATCCAGCAGCAGTCATGCAATTGACCACTGAGCTCACAACGCAAGCTTCTCGTCTGAACCTGCATAACCAACAATTGAATCATTTGACTACACTCACCGAACAACTCGTACGAGGGTTGCAGGAACTTCGTACAGCAGTTGTTAGTGCACCAAGTACTCCTGCCGCCCCACCACCTCAAAGTGATTCTTCAGAGACATTGAGTTCATCAGTTAATCCTCGGCTCGCTTTCCCTGATAAATTTGATGGCACTCCAACTAAATGTAAAGGTTTCCTACTACAATGCACGCTCTTCGTTGACCAACAGCCAACTCTCTATTCCACCAATGCCAGCCGCTAGTGGGCTACCGCCGTTTGGAGACCAGAGGGCTCCACATTTGCTTCGTTTGAAGACTTTATTCAACAGTTTCGTCAAGTTTTTGAACATACCACAGAAGGAGGAGATGCTGGAAAACAACTCTTAACTCTCACACAAGGGAGGAAAACTACAGCTGAATATGCTCTCACGTTTCGCACGCTCTCGCTGCCCAAACCAACTGGGTCGAAAATACATTGAAAACTCTCTTCAGGAAAGGACTAACAGTTGAACTTCAGTCTGAGTTAGCCTGTCGAGACGAGGGAAAGAACTTGAACGAATATATAGCTCTGGCCATTCAAGTCGACAACCTTATGCGGTCCAGACGTACCACCCGAGCACCAGTCCATTACTTACCCGAGGCAGCAGCAGCTCACGAACCTATGCAGATCGGATTCACTCATCTTACTCCAGAGGAACGTGAACGTAGAATGCAGAATCGGCTGTGCATGTACTGTGGTCAACCTGGACACATGAAGCTCTCCTGTCCTGTCCGACCTTCTAATCGCAATCAATCGGTGAGTCATCAGGGAAAACATCTAAATTCTGCATCCAGTTTCTCTCTCCCTATTCGTTTGACCACTCAAGATCAAATTACTGAAACTACAGCATTGATAGACTCTGGAGCAGCGGGAAACTTCATTTCTCATACATTTGCCAAGCAATGTAACCTCAAATTAAACCCTTGTCATTCTTCCCTAACAGTGGAGGCGCTAGATGGACGTCCCCTCGGAGAGGGCAGGATCCAGCATGTAACGGAGAGAGTAAAAATGCACATAGGGTCTCTTCATTCCGAGTACATCCAGTTTTACGTCATTCATGCTTCAAATCCATAACCCACACATTTCCTGGAGAGAGGGTCAAATAATTCACTGGGATGAGACTTGTAACAACCGCTGCCTGTCCAAAGTAAGTAACCTGTTCAACACCAGAATCTGTCACATCAGACCCCGAACTGGGAAACATACCCTCTGCATATGCCAATCTCTCTGAAGCCTTCAGCAAAGAAAAGGCCTCACAACTTCCTGAACACCGCTCAACCGACTGTGCCATTGATTTAATTCCCGGTACTACACCCCCAAAAGGAAGAATATTTCCCCTATCTAAACCTGAATCTGAGGCCATGAAACAATACATAGAAGAAGAGCTTGCTAAAGGTTTCATTCGACCTTCCACATCGCCAGCCGCCGCCGGCTTTTTCTTTGTGAAGAAGAAAGACGGGGGACTCAGACCATGCATCGATTATTGAGGATTAAATGAGAACACTGTCAAATATCGTTATCCTCTACCTCTTGTTCCAGACGCCTTAGAACAGCTTCGTCGAGCCAAATACTACACCAAGCTCGACCTACGCAATGCTTACAATCTTATCCGCATACGTGAAGGTGACGAATGGAAAACTGCCTTTTCCACCACTAGTGGGCACTATGAGTACTTGGTTATGCCTTTTGGCCTGTCAAACAGTCCTTCCGTCTTCCAGGCCTTCATGAATGACGTTTTTCGGGATATGCTGGACAAATGGGTGATCTTGTACATTGATGATTATACTCAGACTCACTGGAGGAGCACATTCGCCAGGTCAGATCAGTTCTCCAACGACTCATTCAATATCATCTCTATGCCAAATTGGAAAAATGTGAGTTCCATCAGACAAGCATATCCTTTCTGGGATACATTATCAGTCAGGAGGGAGTAGCCATGGACGAGAAGAAGGTAAAAGGAGTGCTGGATTGGCCATTACCCCAGACCATAAAAGAATTGCAAAGATTCTTGGGATTTGCAAATTTCTACAGAAGATTCATCAGAAACTACAGAAGATTCATCAGAAACATCAGAAACAGTCTCATAGCCGCTCCTCTAACAGCTCTAACCAAACGTCACAGCTCTCGTATACTGTGGACCCCTGAAGCACAACAAGCATTCCAAGACATAAAGACACGATTCACTACAGCACCCATTCTACGTCACCCTGACCCGAAACTCCAATTCATCGTAGAAGTGGATGCTTCCAATACAGGAGTGGGAGCCATATTATCCCAGCGACAAGGGAACCCAGCCAAGATGTATCCATGTGCTTTCTTTTCCCGCAAACGTACCTCAGCTGAACGTAATTACGATGTTGGGAACCGTGAACTATTAGCCATGAAATTAGCCTTAGAAGAATGGCGTCACTGGCTGGAAGGAGCTAATCAACCATTCATCATTCTCACCGACCACAAGAATCTGGAATACCTACGATCAGCCAAGCGTCTCAATCCCCGTCAAGCTAGATGGGCTCTGTTTTTCACCAGGTTCAATTTCACCGTCACATATCGCCCGGGCACCAAGAACACCAAAGCTGATGCCCTCTCTCGGCAAACTGAGGAGATAGCCCAGAACTCCAATCCTGAAAGTATCCTTCATGAAAACCTGTTAGTAGCCCCTGTCCAGTGGGATATCATAACCGAGATTCAACAAGCAAACCTTCAGATACCCACCCCCACCGAATGCCCAACAAACCTCCTCTTTGTACCTGAAACACTACGGCCCCGTCTCCTCGATTAAGTCCATTCAACCCCAAGTTCCGGTCATCCCGGAATCACTGCCACTATTCAACTTCTCCAAAATCAATTCTGGTTGCCCACCCTTTCATCCGATGCCATCAAACACGTTCAAAGTTGCATCAACTGTCAAACCTCCAAATCACTCCGAAGATTACCTGCTGGTCTTTTATGTCCTCTCCCTACACCTCAACGACCATGGTCACACATTGCTGTTGATTTTATCACTGACCTACCCAATTCCCAAGGCTACACCACCATTTTCACTATAGTGGATCGATTCTCCAAGGCCTGTCGACTAGTTTGACTCACTAAGCTTCCCACTGCCTTCGAAACAGCAGAACTCCTGTGCAATCAAGTGTTTAGATTCTATGGATTGGAGATCGATTGCTCCTGTCTGCCTCGCTGCCTGCTGTGTGTGAGTGTGTTTGCTCCGAGGCTGTAAGCTCTGTGTAAGCCTCGCATTTCTTTCTGTTTTGAACCATTGTTGTAGAAAATTTTAATAGTCATTTATTCCTAATCTATTCAATGTGTAAAAGTATATGTGTGTACGTGCTTGTGCGTGACGTTTCAGGAATATATGGGACAGGACGTCTTGACCTTAGGAATGGTCAATGTTCAATGTTCAATGTTCAATTTATTTATAAAGCACTTAATAATACAACAGAAGTTGACCACAGTGCTGTACAAAAGATAAAATAACATTCATAAAATCACAATTTAAATTCTAAGCATTGCCACAGATACCTCAAAATCTAAGTGGCTTCAATAATGACCTATTACTCCACTAGCACAGCACTCATGAATGATCAAACGCCAGACTGAAAAAATAAGTTTTTAAATGTCTTTTAAACTCAATAAAAGAAGAACATTCCCTGATATAGTGGGGTAAACTATTCCACAGCCTGGGAGCAGCCGCTGCAAGATTTCAATTCGCTGTCAGATTTGGCTGGTTTATTCCAGTACCAGTTTGTGTCCTTAAGTAGAAACTGAACAGCAGTGGGGACCTTATCTGAGTGGGGGAAAAGTACAGTGAGTGAGAAGGAACCTTGAAAAGAGTATAAAGGCTGTCTCATGTCTTCCTGGTGCGCGTCACTCACTTCACAGGGTAACTGCTGTGATGGCGACTGGGCCTTCTTGCAAGAATAAATATTTCTCTTTTTATTAATTTGACTCTGAGTGTCTCTTACGCAGTGATGATGTTTGACAGAAGTTTTGCCACAACAATTTGGTGTCAGAGTGGGATTCCTTGGCAGTGCCTCCTGGACCTGAGAGCGGACGGTGTTTGGCCACCTGGACTGAGCAGTTCCAGCTCTACCTCGTAAGTTTCAGAGAGAGGGGCCGACCGCTATCAGGGCCAGGGGAGGCTCCACTGGAATCAGATGAAAACGAACCCGTGGCAACTCAAGACATCTCTGGTAAGAGACGGCTAAAATATTTTTCTTTTGGGCTAAAATATTTTTCAAAGTGAAACTGAACCATATTGGCTGAGGGCTGTTTCTGTGGTACGTAATCTGAGATTAATTGAGATCTATATAGATCAAGAAATTTCAAACAGATACGAGGGAAAATATTCTGAGATTAATTGAGGTCTGTGACAGATCAAGAAATTTCAAGCAGATAAATAATCTGGGATTAATTGAGAACTGTGACAGATCAAGAAATTTCAAACAGATAGGCAACCTGAAAATTAGTTGTTCCACCACGGAGCAGATTGTTTTTAGGTGCTGAGGCTAATTAGGGGGAACCAGAACAGTCATAACAGATTTTTTTGGTGAACCATAATTAGGAGGGCACTGATAGTGCAACCTGACCAATTTGGGTTAAAAGAAAAGAATCGGATTTGTTGGGGACGCCTAACAGATTAAGAAAACGCGCGTTGAAGAGAAATCCACAGAGAACAGAGAACAGAGAAGCAGCCATTATGGGGATGTCTCAAAAGCAAGCTTGCGAAATTTGGTACACCGGTTTTCTGTCAAATGAGATAAAATTAAGGGCAGAAATGATATTGAGCGCCACAAGATTAAAGGTGGTGCGGGAATCAGTTGAACAGGGCAGTGAGAAACAAAAGTTGTTGTGTCTGCGTTCAACATGTGTGTAAAAAATGTGAACAGATAATGGATTGTTGGCTTGAAGATAAAATGTCGAACTGCCCATAGAAATAAAGTTTTTACTTTTTCATCCAGTAAATGGATGCATGACATTAGATGTCTTAAGAACTTAAATTTATATGATATGGATTGAAGTAGCAAGCAGCAATAAGGCTGTCTGTGTGAAATAGAGTGGAACTGTAAGTGAGAAACTTGATGGAAGAGGGAAGTGAGGGAAAACTAGAAGGTTGGTGTGTGAGATATGTTTGTGTGGGGATTGTGCAAACAATCATGTACTGGTTAGATAATGAAGGAACTGGCATGTTTGAGAAAAGAAAGGAGAGGATACAGAAGAAAATGGCATGTAGGGGAAGATTGAGAAGAAATATAGTAGAAAACTATACGTGATGAAAATAAAATGTCTGACAGAATTTATGGAAGTCAAATTAACTGTTTAATTGGTATGAAAATTCAGTTTTAGAATAAAATAAGGCATTGTATGATTGACGGGGATTAACATGACATGAAGAATGTTTTAAGCAGTATGGGGAACAATTCTATATTTTTTAATGGTAAAATAAAGATTGAAATTATGTTTAGTTTTAGTTTGACAATCATTGTGTTTTGAATCTAAAGGGTCTATAATGGGGTAGTGAAAGGAATGGATTTACCATCCATCTTCGTTTATTATGAAAGGAATTGGAAATTATAGTTTTATAAAAATGAATGCATATCCTGGTGTTTATGATTGTAGACAATGTCTGTATTTACAATATCTGAGAAAGTGTTTGCTTATTCAGCCCGGCTTTTCGGATATCAGATATGTACTTGTTCTGTAGTCAGTGTTGTTGATGATAATACCAAATTAGTAAAATGTAAAGACAGCTATGTCCAAAGATTCTGTAAATCAATCATGTATAATGTCGGATATTTTGTGGATATTAAGTCATTGAAGCGAAAGATATTGAAAACAAATTAGAACATAATGAGCATTTCCATGCAGCTTATGAAAATTAATGTTGTTCCAATAATAATGATGAAGATTTTGATTTGGCTATTGTTGTATCTGCCACTGGTGGACTGTAAAAGAATACAGAGGACTGCTTATCAGTGGCTCTGTTTACATTCCTGAATGGAACACACTGGGTGTGCAGGGTGTGCAGTAAGTTAGAGCAGACGGAGAGTGTTTTAATTGTGGTCAGCAGGACCATTTAACATGTAAATGCCCACTGTGTTTGAAAATGTGATAATGACACATTTCAGGTAATAATGTGGGTTGGAAAGTAGATCAGTGTTTAAGTGAAGACGATATTAACATTTTCGTCTGAGAGAGAATAAGAGATAAAAACAAGGTCAAAAGATTGAAGTCTTAAAGTGAATCCTTTTGAAGACAAGATCTATAATAGTAATTTTTATAAGTGAATTGATGAATACAGTTTGATGTAAAATTAATGAGAGACATATAAAATTATAGAGAGACAAATCTCACAGATGATTTATAATAACTGCAAAAGATGCAGAGTAGCCTTGTCAAATTTAGTGTGAATCCTGATTGGAGATTGATAAACTCTTAGAAAAACTTTGAAGTCAGATATTAAACTATGGTAATTGAGAACTTGACAACTAAAATTGAGATGAAATGTGAAACGTTATTGAGAACTAGAATAATTATTTAAGATCAAATAAGCAGAAGCAGTTGGTTACTGAATTAACAGTTGATAAATGTAAAATGTGTAAAAAGGCATCTGATTAAACAAACAGCTTGAAAAGTTTTGACCATGAAAGAACTAGAAGCTGATGTTTTGCTTTCAAAAGATAAGTTTGTTATTGGCTGTAATGAAACAGCTCGTTTATCTGAATCTGATGTGTGCTGTGGCTGTAAACGGCCAGTACGACAGAGACTCAATCTGAGTGGAAATTTGTATTGTCTAAATAAAGACAACCTATAAAATGTTTATTTGGAAACAAATGTAATTTCTGGCAAAGATGCCTTAAGCTGGGATAGTTAAAAAATGATAGATAAAAGTTTGATGTTAGAAGTATTTGAGAGAGCAGTGTGCCAGCCCTGAATGCCCCAGAGTCTCTCTCAGTCAAATGTCAGCTAACAGGCTGTTATCTAAGTCTGTGTCATAAGTAATAATAAGCTATTTATAGTAAAAGCACAGTGTTTCAGTTGAAAAATCAGACACAGAGATGTTGAAAGAAATCATTGCCATTCATAGAGCAATTTGTATTTGTCAATGTTTTAAATGTAAAACTGAATGACTTTAAATAAGTCTTTAAAATAATAATGCAGATCTTAAACGATAGAAGACATTTTATTTTATTTTGTGACCAGTAACTTCTGTCTTATCTTAAGTCTCCACCATTGAAACAGGGCCGAAGGCTACGGCTACAGATGTACAGTAACAGTACACTGAATGTATGGTTGTGATCTAAATTCACTGAGTATAATCTAAATAGCTAGGTTGATGATTTTAAGATGGTTAATGGATTTAAGTGATTAAATAATGCCGTTATTAACCTGTCTCCCTGTGTGAACACTATTAGGCAATCAGAATGGCTCTGGTGACTCTTGAACGTGCCTTTCCTAAGCTCCAGAAAACAGCTGAGTTCTGTTAAAGAAGACTGATTTGGTATTGGGAAAGAGCGGTTACCAGTGAGCACGAGATAATCACCCCACGACGGGTAAGACTCTCTTTGGCCAGACAGAGGGCAACCTAAGCCAGGGGATTATCGTAAAGTCACTGAGGACTTCCTGAATGGAGGTGTGTTATTGAGACAGGTATGAGAGTTGAGCAGGAGCTGTGAGGCCAGCAGCGTCCTTATACCGTTAGGGGGAGATGACGCTGTGACGAGTTATGGCAGTCTACCCCATAAATGCAAAGCTCCTCTATGCCACTCACCAGAAGAAACCGCATTAATGGTATGACTTGTTTTTCGTTGTGACAAGTATCTGCAATTATGCCAGGGGACAACACCCTTAAGAGAAAATTGCAAAGATGATACAGAACATAGGACGAGCTTTAAATTGATTGGTCATCAAGCTCTGTCTGGTATAAATTACGTTTGTCTTTTATGATGTTGATTTGAAGTATGTTCTGGATCAGTTTAAGTATTTGTGTAAATTGAAATTGTGGAGTTGTAGATCACCATCTGGCATGGGCTGAGATAAATGAAAATGTTACAGATTTGATGGCAACAACAAAGTGACATATTGGCTAAGTCAAACATGAAATTACCAAGAGAGCCCTAAAAATATATGATTATTGTGGGCAGAAGGATGAGAATGTTATTTGACTGACAATGACCAAGTCTGTACACCACGACCTGACTGAGAAACAATTTATGACTTTGAAAATGTTTGTAGATGACTGAATTAAGAGACCAAACAACTGGCCTGAAAAGCAGGATAGGCTGTGAGGCTCAGGGCCTTTGCCCTTGAAATACTTCGTTGAGCAGATGAGATTGTGGCTTTAAGTGAGAATGTAATATTCTTGTTTCAGAGGCAGATAAAAATGTCTGGAGGAAATTTGTCTGAAGTTTGGGTTAGTGTTGATGCAAACTTTATCAAAACACTATGTTAAATGTTATGTTGAATTGATGCTCGAGTTGTGTCGTGCATCAAGAGGGAGATGGTATAACAATTGCCAAATATGGTTTACTAAGGGACAATATATGTTGGGAGGACACTGGGTTTAATTGGGTAAAGGCCGTCCCAAACAAAATTTGCTTTCTGTAAATGTATTTGCAGGACTTGTTTCAACAGGAAACGCCAGGGTATCGAAGGCCCCGGGAGAACAGTAGACAAAAGAAACTACGTGTAGTTTTACTATCTGAAAATAACCTCAACATTTTGTTTTCTTTACAGAGAATGGAGCAGAGCATAACTTAATACTTTCCTTTCACAGAATGTCAGATTGGATTGCAGAAAACAGGACTGATTCTGTTCCAAAATGTATAAATACTGTGTTGCTGACATGAGTAAAGTGGGTTGAATGTTGATGTAATAGTTGAATGAGTTTCAGGTTGTTGGAGTGGCCAGATGTTGAGAATAAATTTGGAACTCATAATGTATATCATCAGTAAATAAATAGTGAAAATTCCACAGGTCACACCAGAAGGACGACCAGCAGCACTAACAAAATACTTAAGGTCTCCATTCACAGGTGACAGAGGCTATGGTCCACTCCACAAACAAGGTTGCAAGGATGGAGATTGCAACACCACCGTCCAAACATCTCACCTTAAACAACGCCAACAAGATTTGATTGGTCACTGATTAATTAGAAAGTATTTTAGGAAAATGAATGGATTGTTTGATTAGTCTCTGGGAGGTTGGGGTTTCGGTGGTAGAATTGTCGATATTGTGTGTTTCCAGCTCAGTACAGAGACTGGTCAGAGCAGGGATGTTTCGTTAAATTGGTAAAAAATTACAGTTTTATCCAAATGATGATGACAATGACAAGAAATATGATGATGATGATACAAGTAGTGGGAGCTATAGTCAAATGAATTAATTGTTGGGGTATGTTTTCTTTTTCTTCCTTTGAATGGTTTTTGATATTAACAGAGATGATGGATTTTATTCTACTTTTATTCTTTGTATGTTGAAATAACCAGTGTGAATTGATGGTTTTGTTTTGTTTTTCCTAACTAATCTGTACCTTATTTCTTGTTTAACTGAGGTGACTGAGGGTTCGATCAAGGTCGAGAGTGCAATAGCAGTGTTTATTCATTCAGCCCGGCTTCATATAAGCTCTTTACTTGCTTGCTAAAATTTAAGGGCCTATCCTTACAAAAAAAAAAAAAAAAACAGCCTAAGCTTTTTCTTTTCAAAATGCTATTTTCACAAATTTTAAGTAGAGTGATCAGAAAACCAGACATGAAGAGTAGTGTGATGATATGACTTAAAATTTGTCTTTTTGTTTATTATCGTGATTATGGGTAATTTGAATGATAAAAAGTGGGGAATTGTTGTAGAAAAATTTAATAGTCATTTATTCCTAATCTATTCAATGTGTAAAAGTATATGTGTGTACGTGCTTGTGCGTGACGTTTCAGGAATATATGGGACAGGACGTCTTGACCTTAGGAATGGTCAGATTTGGCTGGTTTATTCCAGTACCAGTTTGTGTCCTTAAGTAGAAACTGAACAGCAGTGGGGACCTTATCTGAGTGGGGGGAAAGTACAGTGAGTGAGAAGTAGGGATGCACCGAATATTCGGCCACCGAAAATTTTCGGCCGAAAATGGCCCAAAAGTGCATTTTCGGTTTTCGGCCGAAATACTTTTATCACCGAAACCATACGGCCGAAATGTTGTGATTATGTAAACAGAAACCGCGACCTGCACGTGCTTGTCTGAAGCAACATGTCTGCACGTATTTCAGTATATCTGAGAAAGACTCGCCACGGACAGCGATTTGCAAAACATGTAATGCCGAAAATCCAAACATTCCGATCGCTACGCTGAATATGAGCGGCACAGAAAAGGAAAACGCCTCCGACGCGCGCGTTCATCGACATTGTCAGCGCGGTGTTGGACAGATTTGTGCAGCGGTGTTCCATGATGAGGGAGAGAGAGCACGCGCGAGAGAGAGAGAGAGAGGGACGGACGGACGAGCGAGAGGTAGTGCTGCACGAATGCGCTACGGCGCTGCAATCAAATACGATTTTAAATGGGCTTAGTAAAAATATTGTGTACCAGTATGCTCAGTCTAACCGCACAATGGATCGTAGTAGTCATACAGAGAAAAAATTTAAATGCACTTTGTTTTTATGAGAGAGCATTATTATTTAATGTACAGAGTGGGGTCAAGTTAAACATTTTAGTTTGAATTTTATTTTATACTGTGCATTGTTGCAATGTGCTAAATAAACAGTTGAATAATTTGTAATTGAATTATTCTTTGAAACTTTAATATTAATTTATGCAATTGCAATGCCTTGATTTTAGTAAAGTTAGTACACAGTCATAGCCGTAAATGCAATGGTACTAATAATTGGCATAATTTCTTTCGGTGTTTCGGTTTTCGGCCTTGGTTTCCTCTTTTTCGGTTTTCGGTTTCGGCCAAGAATTTTCATTTCGGTGCATCCCTAGTGAGAAGGAACCTTGAAAAGAGTATAAAGGCTGTCTCATGTCTTCCTGGTGCGCGTCACTCACTTCACAGGGTAACTGCTGTGATGGCGACTGGGCCTTCTTGCAAGAATAAATATTTCTCTTTTTATTAATTTGACTCTGAGTGTCTCTTACGCAGTGATGATGTTTGACAGAAGTTTTGCCACAACACCATCATTTCTAGTTGTTTATACTACTAATTACAGTTTACCTAACATCTCAGATTAACCTAACATCGCTAGCTTCCGTTATTGTTAGCACAACACGCTAGTATCTCGCTAGCCGTTAGTGCTAACGCGCCACCCGTGCGCTCAGTTATTTATTTATTTTCTTGTGCGCGCCCGCGCATCTGAGTTCATTAAAAGCCCAGGTGAGTAAGAATCAGTCAACAAACACGGTGAGTAATGTCTTGTCCTGTTATTGTCACCTGCGCCTCATGCCATATGTTTACTATAGCCTTCCCCGTCGGCATAGGGTTTATATGTGATAAATGCAAGGAGACAGTCAGGCTGACGGAGAAGATTTCAGAATTAGAGACACGCATTCAAACTTTAATTGAGGATAGTAAGTGTGCTCGAGCCTTAGATACTACTTTGGATGCGCCTAGCATAGTGAACCATTTACATGATTCGGTTCCGGATGAGTTATTGCCTGTGCAGCCAGGCAGATGGGTGACTGTGAGAGATCGCTCTAGTCGCGGATCAAAAAACCATTCTTCTGTTCCGATTACCACAACAAATCGATTTGCCCCACTCAGTGAAACACCCACTGAGAATTATGTTGATTGTGCCCTGGTAATTGGCGATTCTATTACACGGAATGTGAAAATAGAGACACCAGCCACCATAGTCACATGTTTACCGGGAGCCAGAGCGTCTGACATCAAAGCAAATTTAAAAGTGCTGGCTAATGCTAATCGTAAATTCTCTAAGATTGTTATTCACGTCGGCACTAATGATGTTCGACTTCGCCAGTCTTTGCTCTGGCCCCCTTCCTGTTCGAAGGAGTGATGAGATAGTTAGTAGATTGTGTTCACTCAATGGTTGGTTGTCTAATTGGTGTCCGCAAAATAATATAGAATTCATAGACAATTGGAAAAGTTTTTGGGGCAGACCTGACCTGCTGAAAAGAGATGGTATTCATCCCACCTGGGATGGTGCTGCTCTTCTCTCTAGTAATTTGGCTCATAGTCTTAGAGATAAAACATGACAATCTGGGGCTCAGGTCAGGAAGCAGACAAACTGGCTAAACCGACCGTCTGCTAGCGGCCTCGCGTCACCAAGGTCAGATAAATCCCATCACATAGAGACTCTTTCACCTAGATATCATCATATAGAGACTGTGTCTGTTCCCCGAATTTGGAAATTTAAAAAACTATCAAACCTTTCTAAGGTTAAAAATCTAATTGATGTTCAACAAATAAAAAACAGATATAACCTCTTAAGATCCATGGCATTTTTGGGGATTTCCGCCTGGATTTAGCCAACCCAAATTAAAAAGCTTGCCATTCCCTCATACTTTGGGCTAAATACACAATTTTTGTGTCATTTTACAGGAAACCGTTTGCAGTTTCATAAAACAGTGCTAAAATTGATAAACATTTAAGCATATGTTGTCTGAGCTTTAATGAACACAAAAAAGGCGCTTTTTGATTTTTTAATTTTAAATTCATTTTTGAAAGTGGATAACTCAGGCCCTGTAGGGCATAGTGACATGCAGACAAGTATGGCTATTTCCTCTATATGGCAGCAAACACTGAAAAAAAGAATTATTTCTCTATAATAAAAAATAAAAAAGATATTCAAACAAATCTGAAGGGAGGAATATTACCTTTTTTTATGTAATTTCCACCTAGCCAAATCTAAACTCTGCTCATAGCCAAACCCATTGGTACATATGCAATATTCCAGTGTAATTTTACAGAAAACCCTTTGAAACTATATAAAACACTGCTGAATGTGATAAATATTATAGTATATGTTGTCTGTGCTATAGTAAACAAAAAGGAAAAAAATAGGCGCTTTATGATTTTGATCATTTTATTCTTTCAGAAGATACAAGACTTATCATTTGACACCATTATTTGACTAAAATCTGTGGTCTATTAGCATCTAGAAAAGGATCATCATCCTCCAGATGTATTTCATTCATTATATGGGCATCAGTTTTGTCATCTGTGTTGTGTATCACCTCAACATCACCGGCCAGCCTCCTGGAGATCTGATGCCAGCTGTGCCAACTGTGCCAACAGTGCCACATCTTCAATAGAACCTGAAACAAAGAAATCACTGTTTATAAATAGTTTCTGCACTGTAATAATGTCACTTTCACAATATCAAAATGTAGATTTACTGAGCTCCGGTCTGTTGAATGGCCGCGTCAGACATGTGACGTGGCTCCGGTCTGTTGAATGGCCGCGTCAGACATGTGACGCGTGCTGAGTTCCTGTTAAGATCTCTATAGCATAATACAGCATTAGCATTAGCTAGAGTAAGCCCAGGGTCTGTGTATGTAGATGACTTGCAGATTCGGTGTGTTGCGTGTCTTCTCTCAGTTCGTTCGGAAAGGATTTTCTCACCAACGAAAGCTCACAGAAATGTGAAAATGGTCTCATTTAAAGATAACAACCTAAGCTAAAAGGTGATATAGATTATGTGGCTGTTTGCGGCTCACTGAAGCCGACATCGGAGCAGGAATGTGATACTCTTTTTGAATGTATTTCACTGTGTGATTGTTTTGAAGATATTTCGATCTATGATTGTCTCACAATGTAATAACCTACATTGTCACATTCCTTAGAATGAGAGCTTTATTGTAATATATGATTTTACTTATTTGTGAAATAAATAACAAATAAATATTTGTAGAAAGATTTCTTCGCAATCATAAAGCGGAAATATTTGCCTGGGACCAATGCATATTTAAGCTAATATTTCATTTGATATGTATCATAAAACCGAAAGTGATGGTATTCTGTGTAAAGTATAGATTCTAAGCTTTCAAATGATACCAATAATTTGGTAATACCTTATATGGAAGACTATTAAAAGTACGTATGAAAATCATAACAAAGATTTTTTATCCCGGTACCGGGATCGTGGACTTAAAGGGGATAATACAGATGAGCAAACGATAAAGCTTGTGTGGCAATTTGCCAACTACGCCACTCAGGGAGTTACACCCAGAGAATTTACAACAGACAACTGAAAAAAACTATTACTAACAAATTAACCAAAAATCAAACCTCAAAATGTACCCATGTCTCTGCCAAAATATTAAGATGAAATCCTGCCGACTACGCCACAAATGTGGCAACCCGAGGTGGACTTGAAGAATAATTTGCCAACTACGCCACTCAGGGAGTTACACCCAGAGAATTTAATGTCTCTAAAAAGGACACGCAAGTTCGTTCATCAATAATCGCTCAGAGACACGGGTAACAATACAAAAACAGTTGACTTTATTAAGTTATACAAGCACTTTAAAACAATCATTAAAAGGAATCAGGCCTCAGTCAAGCACATCTCATCATAAGGGTTTGGCTCTGAAAAGGGTCACAGAGACACCAGCTAACTGGGGCTTACCAGCAAGGTCAGGCTATCAGCGATTAGGCTGCCTATAACAGAGAAATCATTCCTCACCCTAGTGCACGCAAACACACGCACTCACACCCCACTCCACGGATGGACACGGCACACTGTGAACAACACACCACCACCACTTAGAGGGAATAGAGCCGGCACCCCTGCCTTTGACCCCAGATCCTGCGGCACAAGAACAGAGCAATCTTAATATGAGTCACTAAAAATGGCACACAGAATAAATAAAGTACTGAATTGCGCAGTTGATTTAAATTAAACAAAAACCCAAAATAAGAATTAACGAAAACTGGAAAGGAAATGTACAAGGCCTATTTGCCTCCCCCAAATTACAAATCATGAATTAAACAAATAAATCAACCAAAAAGAGTAAAGAGATGTAAAAGCAAGAAAATGGATTTTAGTGTACAGAAAATTAAACCAAATTGCTCAACAGTTTACAGGAGAGCGCAGCAGACTGGTTTTAGCGGTGTACAGAAAAATAAACCAAACCAATCACAATCAGGTCACAATTAACTAAGCAGCAAAACAAACTACAAACATCCCAAAAAAATAATGAAGTTACATTTACTAAGATAAATCAAATAAGCCACACAAAATAAATACACTGCAAAACAAACCCCAAGAAAAAAAATAAAGCTCTTTGCAAAATAGAAAACCAAATAATAATAAAAAAACTATATCAAAATATGCAAAGAGCAAAGGGTTTCACATATATTCACATGTAAATAAAGCCGACTTAACCAAAACAAAAGAAAAGACAAAGTGTAAAGCAAAAATCAACACAACACAAAACAAAACAGGACAGCAATGTTATCCATGGGCAGGACGTGAAACACGCCCAACTAGCAGTCACAGCAACAGCACGAGAACTGCAGGAAAAACAAATCCGTTGATTTGGATCACACGAGAGGGAATGGCGATCAACTTATGCTCTCCAACGTTTTAGGGAGAGCCCTGGAATAAAATAGAATGTCACCATTTAATATTACTACTATAGAGCCTCACCTGAACTTAGTAAACACTTGTTAGACATACCAATGATGAATATGATGCGTGTATAATCAGGAGCGCACACACCCAACAATGGTAGTCACCGCAATAGTGCGTCCGCACGAAAACGGAACAGCTGACTCGCACATTACGAGAGGAAATGGCAATCCAGAGCTTACTAAGGTGCAAAAAAGCACACGCAACCCGGGAACATTAGTTACTAAAAACAATCTCATAAAGTCACCAAGCCTTCTTACCTCTCTAATGTCCACACCTGATGCCGGAAGCAGCCACAGTAAAGTGTTTGCGGCGCGTCGGTGACGTCGACAAATGACGTTGATGTACAGCACAGATCTATCACACTTTATATCCCCCTGGTGACAGCTAATTGGCTTACGATCCACATATAATTATAAGGGAAAGTAAAAAGCTTTCCCACCACAATCTACCCCCCTTTTCTATGTCGTCGTCCCGACGACCAAACAAAAAGGAAAGGAATTCTCAGAATAATAAGATGGCTAATCCCAAGGCCTAAACCAAACTGAAATGGCCCTAGACACTGGCCCAATGGGAACCTCGACCTCTCGTTCTGTGCCTCTCACAGTGCGTGGGAGACGATGCAGGTTGGAGTGCTGACCCGCCGTGGTGCGTCCAGTCCTGCGTGTGGCAACCAGCCCGTCACCCACTGAGCCCGAAGGTAACTCCAAGTATGCCTCTGGTTCAACTGTTAGAGGATTGGAATGACCTCTACTACCCGACAATAACTCATTTGTGGGATCGGCTGGCACTAAATGACCTACACCCTCAGGTGCAAGTACTTGAGCAGGTTGCGGAATGTCTAGCACTAATACCATCAAGTCAACATAATCCATCTCGTCCTCCAGCGGGGGAACCCCTGGTCCACTCACTGGACCCGTAAGCTGATCCACTTGTATGGGTTCTCTCCGAATACAGTTCTTCAAAAGTGAACGGTGAACACATCGTACCTTATACAAATCCTCAACTGGTGCAATAGTATAAACAACACCTCCCTCCTTTGGCGCCCTCACTACCTGATAAACTATGGGACTCCACAAGTCCTGGATCTTGTGGCGGCCTCTCAAACTGTGATCACGGAGGTAGACCAACTGACCCTCTTTCAGTGGTAAGTCACGGACATGCTGGTCATGTTTGGACTTGCGATAATCTGCAGCAGCTTTCAGACGTTCACGCGCTCCCTCGAAGGCGACCTGTAGTCGCATCTGGTGTTCCACGATCCAGTTGTGCACACTACCCACGCAGGGTTCAGTTACCCTACCGAGCAGGAAGTCCACGGGCAGCCGAGGCTCTTGGCCAAACATTAAGAAATAAGGGGATTCTCCAGTTGCCTGATGAGGAGTAGTGTTATAACAAAAGGTCACTTGCGAGAGGCAAGCGGTCCACTCTCTCTTTCTAGAGCTCGGCAGGGTCCGCAACAAGTTATGCAAGGTTCGATTAAATCTTTCACACTGACCGTTACCGGCAGGGTGATAGGGGGTTGTACGCGACTTCTTAACCTGGTAAAACTCGCACAACTGGTGAATAAGAGCGGACTCAAAATTACGACCTTGGTCAGAGTGAATGCGTCCCGGAACTCCAAACTTATAAAACCACTCATCAACCAACACCCGGGCAACAGTCTCAGCTCGCTGATCACGCGTTGGTACAGCCATGGTAAACTTGCTAAATACGTCGGTCATTACCAAGACGTTTTCCTGTCCCGAAGAGGAAGGCTCTAACACTGTAAAATCAACCGCGAGGATTTCATTGGGTCTAGAACTCAGCAAGTGGCCCATAAAGCCACGAGCTGCTGGTCGAATGTCCTTCGCAAGTTGACAACGGTCACACTCTTGGCACCAACGAGTAATGTCAGCCGACATACCTGGCCAATAGCATCTCTGCCGAATTAGTTCACCAGTTCGCTCGATCCCCTGATGTCCATGCTGTTGGTGCAACTGCGTCAGAACCTCCCGTCTGAGCACATCCGGTAAAACCATCTGAAAAACCTCCTCACCTCCATCAGGACGAGAAATCCTGCGATGTAGTACTCCCTCTTTCAGTACCAACCGATCCCACTGCTGGAGCAAGGTCAAGACTGGTTTAGTCATTTTTTTTCCGCTCCTCAGGCCCTGGACGCTTTCCCTGTTCCCAAAACTGCCTCACAACCCCGGTAACTGGGTCAGCTTCCTGCAGGGAACATATATCTAGCACAGAATAGCCAGGCAAAACACTCATCGTTGACACCACTGCCTGTGGTAACCGCCCCATACTAATGGCCTGATGCAATGATGCTGGAACAGTACTACCACTTACCAGACCCTCTGGCATGCCCCCAGCAGTCGGATCCTGTCTGGAAAGGGCATCTGCGTTACGATTGCTCTTTCCTGACCTGTACCTTACTTCAAAATCAAATGCTGCCAATTCAGCTGCCCACCGTTGTTCCGTGGCCCCTAGCTTGGCAGTAGCCAAATGACTGAGAGGATTGTTGTCCGTGTACACCAGACACTTGTGGCCAAGAAGGTACTCTCTAAATTTCTCAGCCATGGCCCATTTGAGCGCAAAAAACTCCAATTTCATGGAGCTATAATTGGACATATTGCGCTCAGTGGGCCTTAGGCTGCGGCTGGCGTATGCTATGGGACGCACTTTACCTTGATGTTCTTGAGAGAGCACCGCTCCCAAACCTCCGTAACTGGCATCCACTTCCAGTATAAAAGGGCGAGAAAAATCAGCATAAGCCAGTACTGGAGCCATGGTCAACTTGCTCTTCAAACCCTCAAATGCTTCTTGACACTGATCAGTCCACACTTGGGCCAGACTCTGTCTCTTCCCTCTCCCTGACTTGCCACCAGTCACCTCAGCTACCAACTTATGCAGGGGGGAAGCCAATTTGGCAAACCCCTCCACAAAGCGCCTGTAGTAACTGGCAAAACCCAAAAACGTCCGTAATTCAGACACACTGGTAGGGCACCGCCACTGCGCCACAGCCTCAATTTTGCCTGGGTCAGTTGCCACCCCTTCGGCGGAGATGACATGCCCCAAATATTTTACTTCTTGTCTGAAGAACGCACACTTTTCCAGTCTTGCCTTCAGGCCCTCCTGTTTCAAGCAGCCCAGAACAACCTCCAATCACTCCAAGTGTTGAGCTATTGAAGAAGAGTACACAATTTATGTCATCGAGATAAAGTAGTAAGGATTGTCGCTGTTGGTCACCAAACATCCTCTCCATGAGTCTCTGAAACGTGCTGGGCGCATTGCAAAGACCAAAGGGCATCCTGTTCCATTCAAATAAACCAAATGGAGTACAGAAAGCAGTTTTAGACTTGTCTTGTTCCGTGACAGGGACTTGATTATACCCACTGGCAAGATCTAATGTTGAAAACCACCGAGCCCCTGTCAACGAATCCAAAGACTCTTCTATCCGCGGCAATGGAAATGCATCCTTTCTGGTCTTTGCGTGCAGGTGACGGTAGTCTACGCACATGCGTAGGCTACCATCCTTCTTCTTAACCAACACTATGGGGGATGCATAAGGGCTACTACTCTCTCTTATGACCTGTGTCTCCAGGAGCTGATTAATGTGGGTCTTAACCACTTCATAATCTGACGGTGGTATCCGTCGGTACCGCTGTCTGACAGGGGTATCATCCAGTAAGGGAATATCATGAGAAATAAGACGAGTGCAGCCTAAATCCCCCTCATGAGCTGAAAACACCACTTGATATTTCTGAAGCAGCGCCCTTACCTGCACTTGCTCCTCTTTTGACAAAACAGACCAATCAACGGACTCAATCTGCTGAGCCAGCGGGGATGCTGTCTCCAAAGAAAGAGACTGAACTGTAGCAACAACCGGGTCAACTTCCACAACTCCTGTAGGTAAACTGATGACATAAGCCTCCCTCAAACTACCAATCACAGTTGTGGGATACAATACCACGTCCACAGTGCCAACATTTACTATAGGAACCCAAACTGTACCATCGGTCACTCTAACTAGTGCAGGGGATGCTAAGAGCCCCGCCGGCAAACCTGACTCAGGGGGCTCAAACAGGACTGTAGAGCCAGAATACTGGGACGAACAGGTGGCAGTAACCAACTTCATGGTACCCCCAGGGATTCGACACGCCTGACGTCCCCGTACCCGTACATTTCCTGTAAGGTCTGAACAACTCTTAGTACTCACTTGTTGACAATGTTGTAGTGCTTGCAAAACACTCGGAGACTGCACAACACTAGGCAATTCAAAAAGGGCAATGCCATGCTGTCCAAACAGATCCTGATAACAATGGCCTAGTATGTTCATCCCCAGCACCCCAGGAACATCTATACACATACCGCCGGGAGGGTCTCGGACAACCAACACACAACATCCTGAAACTAACCTGTCACAAAGCTTGACATCAAGCTCCAGGTAACCAACATATGGGATAGTAAGCCCATTAGCTGCCCTAAGCTGTAACCATTGACAAGATTTAAGGCGATCCTGACCCCAAGGTTCGAAATGCTGCTGTTGTGGCAAAAACTTCTGTTAAACATCATCACTGCGTAAGAGACACTCAGAGTCAAATTAATAAAAAGAGAAAGGTTTATTCTTGCAAGAAGGCCCAGTCGCCATCACAGCCGTTACATTCTGTGAAGTGAGTGGCGCGCACCAGGAAGACATGAGTCAAGTCAAGTCAAGTCACCTTTATTTATATAGCGCTTTTTACAATACAAATTGTTTCAAAGCAGCTTTACAGAGATAACAGGAAAACAATGTTGTAATAGTATTGTTCAATTGAAAATTAAATGTCCCCAACTAAGCAAGCCAAAAGGCGAAGGCAACAGTGGCAAGGAACCAAAACTCCATCAGGTGACAGAATGGAGAAAAAAACCTTGGGAGAACCCAGGCTCAGTCGGGGGGCCAGTCCTCCTTTGGCCAACGAATGAACAGTGTATGATTATGAGTTAGGCAGTATAATGTCAGGAGTCAGATGGGATCAGAACTTTCACGATATTATCCAGTTCATCTGGTTGGGTTGGGTCATCCGGCCGGTGAGGAGATGAGTGGTGAGGTGTCCATGGACCTTCACAGCCCTGATAATGCGTGTCGACGTGTCCATGTGATGGTCCTTCATCAGATCTGGATATGCCCTGGATCCGGCGGTCTGCGGTAAACCTCGGGATAAACAGAGAGACTAATATTAGCGTAGACGCCATCCTTCTTATGATGTACAAAGTACATCAGGAATTATGGGAAGTGTTCCCGGTTCCGGCTGATCTAATCTATGCAGCCTAACATTGAATTATAGAAATCTATAATGTGTTATGTGTATGCTAAGCCAAAGAGATGTGTTTTTAGTCTAGATTTAAACTGACAGACTGTATCTGCTTCCCGGACCGTGTTAGGAAGATTGTTCCAAAGTTTTGGTGCTAAATAGGAAAAGGATCTACCGCCAGCAGTCGATTTTGATATTCTAGGTATTATCAACTGGCCAGAATTTTGAGATCGCAATAGACGTGAAGGACTATAATGCGTTAAGAGCTCGCTCAAGTACTGGGGAGCTAAACCATTTAGTGCTTTGTAAGTAATCAGCAATATTTTAAAATTTATACGATGTTTAATAGGCAGCCAATGCAGTGTTGACAGAACCGGGCTAATATGGTCATACTTCCTGGTTCTGGTAAGAACTCTAGCGGCTGCATTTTGAACTAGCTGTAGTTTGTTTAATAAGCGTGCAGGGCAACCACCCAGTAGAGCATTACAATAATCTAGCCTTGAGGTCATGAACGCATGAACTAATTGTTCCGCATTTGTCAGTGAGAGCATATGACGTAATTTAGATATATTTTTAAGATGGAAAAATGCGGTTTTACAGATACTAGACACGTGACTTTCAAATGAAAGATTAGTATCAAAGAGCACACCCAGGTTCCTAACTAACGTCGAAGACTTAACAGAGCAGCCATCAAGTGTTAGACAGTATTCTAGGTTATTAGGTGAGGAAGTTTTTTGTCCAATGATTAGAATCTCTGTTTTTTCAGAATTTAGTAATAGGAAATTACTGGTCATCCAATTTTTTATATCAGCTATGCATTCCGTTAATTTTGTGAATTGGTAAGTTTCGTTAGGTTTTGAAGAAATATACAGCTGAGTATCATCAGCATAACAGTGAAAGCTAATTCCATATTTCCTAATTATATCTCCTAATGGTAGCATGTACAGAGTGAAGAGCAGCGGTCCTAGTACTGAGCCTTGTGGTACGCCATACTGAACTTGTGATCGATAAGACATCTCTTCATTTACTGCTACAAACTGATATCGGTCAGATAAGTATGATTTAAACCATGCTAGTGCAATTCCGCTAATGCCAACATAGTTTTCTAGTCTATTTAAAAGAATGTTGTGGTCGATAGTATCAAATGCAGCACTAAGATCAAGTAACACTAATAGAGAGATACAACCACGATCGGATGATAGGAGCAAATCATTTGTGACTTTAATGAGAGCAGTCTCAGTACTATGGTACGGTCTAAATCCGGACTGAAAATCCTCGCAGATATTATTTCTTTCTAAAAAGGAACACAGTTGTGAGGATACTGCTTTTTCTAGTATCTTTGACAGAAAAGGCAGATTCGAGATCGGCCTGTAATTGACTAATTCTGTAGGATCAAGTTGCGGTTTTTTAACAAGCGGTTTAATCATAGCCAACTTAAAGGTTTTTGGTACGTATCCTAATGACAAAGATGAATTAATGATATCTAGAAGAGGATCTATGACCTCTGGAAGCATCTCTTTCAGTAGCTTAGTCGGTATAGGGTCTAGCATACAAGTTGTCGATTTAGATGAATTAACAATTTTGCAAAATTCTTCCTCTCCTATAGCAACAAATGAATCAAAATGTTCCTCACAGAGACTACAATATACTCCCTGATGCGATACTGTAGTAGACGGTTGCATAGTTATAATTTTGTCCCTGATATTATCAATCTTATAAGTGAAGAAGTTCATAAAGTCATTACTGCTGTGTTTCTTATAAACTTCTGGGCTTGAAGCTTTCTTTTTCGTTAGTTTAGTCACTTGTTCAAATAAATACCTAGGATTATGTTTATTTTCTTCTAATAGGGTTGAAAAATAATTAGTTCTAGCATCTTTTAAGGCCTCTCTGTAAGCAATCGAGCTCTCCTTCCATGAAATCCGAAATACCTCTAGTTTTGTTTTCTTCCAGTTTCGCTCCATTTTTCTGGCTGCTCTCTTAAGGGCCCGGGTGTGCTCATTGTACCACGGCGTTGGACTATTTTCTTTGATCTTCTTTAAGCGCAGCGGAGCAACTGTGTCTAAAGTGCTGGAAAAGAGAGAGTTAAAAGTTTCTGTTGCAATATCAAGTTCTTCTAAGCTATCTGGGATGCTGAGATTATGAAACTGATTTGGAAGATTATTGATAAAGCAATCTTTAGTGGCAGAAGTGATAGGTCTAACATATTTATAACATGGAGTCGGCTTTGCAGCCTTGGCTAAATGTAATTTACACGAGACTAGATAGTGATCGGAGATGTCGTCGCTCTGCTGCAGAATTTCAACGCCATCAACATCTATTCCATGTGATAATATTAGATCAAGAGTATGATTACGACAATGAGTAGGTCCTGACACGTGTTGTCTCACTCCAATTGAGTTTATAATGTCTTTAAATGCCAATCCCAATGCATCTTTTTCATTATCTACATGTATATTAAAATCACCAACAATTAGGACTTTATCTGCAGCCAATACTAATTCTGATAGAAAGTCAGCAAATTCTTTGATAAAATCTTTATGGTGCCCTGGTGGCCTGTATACAGTAGCCAGCAGAATTCTCAAACGTGATTTATTGTTTACACTATAAATTTTTACATTAAGCACCAACACTTCAAAAGAAGTATATTTAAAACTAGATTTCTTAGTGGTTTTCAGAATATTACTATAAATTACAGCAACACCTCCCCCTTTGCCTTTCGGACGAGGCTCATGTTTATAACAATAATCTTGCGGAGTGGACTCATTTAAAGTAATGTAATCGTTTGGTTTTAGCCAGGTTTCTGTCAAACACAGCACATCTAGGTTATAGTCTTTAATCTTATCATTAACTATGAGCGATTTTGAATTAAGGGATCGAATATTCAGCAACCCAAGCTTTATCGTTTGCTCATCTGTATTATATCTGTTTTTTATTTGTTGAACATCAATTAGATTTTTAACCTTAGAAAGGTTTGGCAGTTTTTTGGATTTCCAAATTCGGGGAACAGACACAGTCTCTATATGATGATATCTAGGTGAAAGAGTCTCTATGTGATGAGATTTATCTGACCTTGGTGACGTGAGGCCGCTAGCAGACGGTCGGTTTAGCCAGTTTGTCTGCTTCCTGACCTGAGCCCCAGATTGTCATGTGAGACAGCTTTTATACTCTTTTCAAGGTTCCTTCTCACCCGCTGTACTTTTCCACCCAGATAAGGCCCCCACTTCTGTTCAGTTTCTACTTAATAACACAAACTGGTACTGGAATAAACCAGCCAAATCTGACCATTCCTAAGGTCGAGATGTCCTGTCCCATATATTCCTGAAACGTCACGCACAAGCACGTACACACATATACTTTTACACATTGAATAGATTAGGAATAAATGACTATTAAAATTTTTTCCATAACAATCCCCACTTTTTATCATTCTGATTACCCATAATCACAATAATAAACAAAAAGACAAATTTTAAGTCATATCATCACACTACTCTTCATCTCTGTTTTCACATAACTGATCACTCTTCTTAAACATTTGTGAAAATAACATTTTGAAAAGAAAAAGCTTAGGCTGTTTTTGTAAGGATAGTCCCTTAAGTATTAGCAAGCAGATAAAGAATTCAACTAAAGCCGGGCTAGATAAACAATCACTGTTGTTGTACCCCAAGCATAGCTTGACCCTCAGTCACCTTAGTTAAATAAGAAATAGTGTACAGACTAGTTAGAAAAACAACAAATCATCAATCCACAGTGGTTACATCAAAATATAAAGTATAAGAAAAGTATAATAAAACCCTTCATTTCAAAACCCTCTCCTTGTACCTTATCACATAGCGGATAAGCACAGCTTTTAACCATCTGTTCATAACAAAAACATTCATAGGAAGAAGAAAAAGAAAAGAAAAACAAACACCAAATGTCTAACACATGTCACTGTAGCTTCCACTACTAGAATCATCATCATCACATTTCTTGTCATTGTCATCATCATTTGGATAAAACTGTCATTTTACCAATTTAACTGAGCTGGAAACACACAATATTGACAATCCTACCCCCGAAACCCCAAAGAGTAATCAAACAATCCATTCATTTTCCTAAAATACTTTCTAATTAATCAGTGACCAATCAAATCTCGTTGGCGTTGTTTAAGGTGAGATGTTTGGACGGTGGTGTTGCAATCTCCATCCTTGCAACCTTGTTTGTGGAGTGGACCATCTCCTAGCTGCTGTCACCTGTGAATGGAGATCTTAAGTGTTTTGTTAGTGCTGCTGGTCGTCCTTCTGGTGTGACCTGTGGAATTTTCACCATTTGTTTACTGATTATATACATTATTAGTTCCAAATTTATTCTCAACATCTGGCCACTCCAACAACCTGAAACTCATTCAACTATTACATTAACATTCAACCCGCCTTACTCATGTCAACAACACAATATTTATACATTTTGGAACAGAATCATTCTGTTAGCTGCAATCCAATCTGACATTCTGTGAAAGGAAAATTTTAAGTTATGCTCCGCTCCATTCTCTGGAAAGAAAACAAAATGTCGAGGTTATTTTCAGATAGTAAAACTACACGTAGTTTCTTTTGTCTACTGTTCTCCCGGGGCCTTCGATACCCTGGCGTTTCCTGTTGAAACAATCCTGCAAATACATTTACAGAAAGCAAATTTTGTTTGGGACGGCCTTTTACCCAATTAGACCCAGTGTCCTCCCAACATATATTGTCCCTCCTTTTGATGCACGACTCAACTCGTGCATCAATTTAGCATAACATTTAACATAGTGTTTTGATAAAGTTTGCATCAACACTAACCCAAACGTTGTTTACATATTTTGCTGTCTCTGAAACAAAAATATTACATTCTTCACTTAAAGCCACAATCTCATCTGCTCATCAAAGTATTTGAAGGGCAACGGCCCTCAGTCTCACAGCTTATCCTGCTTTTCAGGCCTGTTGTTTGGTCTCTTAATTCAGTCATCTACAAACATTTTCAAAGTCATCAATTGTTTCTATCAAGTCAGGTCGTGCTGTACAGACTTGGTCACTTGTCAGTCAAATAACTCATCCTTCTGCCCACAATAATCATACATTTTTAGGGGCTCTCTTGATAATTTCATGTTTGACTTAGCCAATATGTCACTTTGTTGTTGCCATCAAATCTATAACATTTTCATTTATCTCAGGCCATGCCAGATGGTGATCTACAACTCCACAATTCCAATTTACACAAATACTTAAACTGATCCAGAACGTAATTCAAATCAACATCATAAAAGACAAACGTAATTAATACCAGACAGAGCTTGATGACCAATCAACTTAAAGCTCGTCCTATCTTTTCGTCGGATCCACTCACAATTATCGCTTTCTTTAAAATTTGTCATTTGCTTAACCCATCCGTAATGATGAAACAATATACTCACTATTCAGGCGGAATATTAGTACCCTCAACTAATACATACAAGACCTAAAGTGCTGTCACCATCACACACACTCATACTAGACACACATATGTTAACTAAAAAGATTTAAATTTTAAATAAGATTTTAAACTTCGCATTGTTCTGTAGCTTTTACCTAATTTTACATGGTCTCTTAACCAGTTCCAAAGCATGTCTGTTCATTATTCATTAGATTTTCAGTCTGCTGGGTTGCTTTGTTTAATTTTCTCCTTATCATTATTTTGCTTCAGCTTGCTCTAGCAGGCCGACAACAGAAAGACAGACACAGTTTACCATGCCTTCCTCCACTCAAACAGTCTCTCTCTCTTATTAACAAATAATAATTACATTAAATTAATCACTATCCTTTTACCATTAAATTTTGTTATCCAGACTTTTCTCAAATCAAAACTGTCTTCACCTTTAGCCACCCACCATGTCAAACGACCTTCAGGAGTTAAAACATATTAGTTCAAAATCAACACTTCTATAAATTTTCTTATTCTTGCCCATGAGGCAGCCAATACATAAAAAAAATTTGTTCCTGTCTCCCATCACAAACAATGGCAATCCCCTCATGTTTCAGGTGGCTCTTGAACTCCCCCATAGCTCTTTATCTATAATTTTCTCTTCAGGGTGTTGTCCCCCTGGCTTAATTGCAGACACTTGTCACAATGAAAAACAAGCGTACGATTATGCGGTTTCTTCTGGCAAGTGGTATAGAGGAACTCACATTCTCTGGGTCAGACTGCCGTAACTCGTCACAGCGCATCTCACCTCTCAATGCTCTGCTGACCCCAGTGGCCTCCAGTAGTCAGCGCTCAACTCTCACTACCTTTCTTGCATATACCACACCCCCGTCCTGAGGTGCCCAATGTCCGTGACCCCCTGCGTTAGGCTGTCCCCTGGCCAGGAGAATCATCCCGTCATTGAGTAGCCATCGTACACACTGGTACCGCTCTTTCCCATCACACAATCAGTTTCCTTTAACAGAACTCAGCTGCTTTCTGGAGCTTAGGAAAGGCACGTTCAAGAGTCACCAGAGCCATTCTGATTGCCTAATAGTGTTCACAGGGAGACAGGTTAATAACAGCAGTATTTAATCACTTAAATCCATTAACCATCTTAAAATCATCAACCTAGCTACTTAGATTATACTCAGTGAATTTAGTTCACAACCATACATTCAGTGTACTGTTACTGTACATCTGTAGCTGTAGCCATCGGGCCTGTTTCAATGGTGGAGACTTAAGATAAGACAAAGAAGTTACTGGTCCTAAAATAAAATAATCAAAAATGTTATTTCTATCATTTAAGGTCTGCATTATTATTTTAAAGACTTCTTTAAAGTTGTTCAGTTTTACATTTAAAACATTCACAAATACAAATTGCTCTATGAATGGCAATGATTTCTTTAACATCTCTGTGTCTGATTTTTCAACTGAGACACTGTGCTTTTACTATAAATAGCTTATTATTACTTATGACACAGGGTCAGATAACAGCCTGTTAGCTGAAATTGACTGAGAGAGACTCTGAGGCATTCAGGACAGGTAAACTGTTCTCTCAAATATTTCTAATCATCAAACTTTTATCTATAATCTTTTAACTATCCCAGCTTAAGGCATCTTTGCCAGAAATGACATTTGTTTCCAAATAAACATCATTTTATAGTTGTCTTTTGCCCTGTGATGGATTTTCTTATCCTCAAACCTAACTATTTTAGATTTGTCTCCCTAAGACTGACTACTCTATTATAACCTATACGCTAGCTAGCACGTCTACGTGAATCCTTCGGCGTGTCTCCAGACGACTACAGCCTTTTTGTCCCTAACTATACTCCGTGTCTCCAGACGACTACTGCCGAGTCTAAACCCTATACTCCGTGTCTCCAGACGACTACTGCCGAGTCTAAAATCCTATACTCCGTGTCTCCAGACGACTACTGCCGAGTTGATAATTCTAACTTACTTGTTCTATTGCTGCGCAGCTTAAATGACAGACAGACTTCAGTAATTATCCCTTAAATGCTTTTAATTAACGGCCAGGAGAGTTCTCGAGCAATATTCAGAGAATCTCCCAAGTAAAACCAAGGCCGGTGGATCTCAGACAATTTCCATTGAGAATCCCACCGAAAACACGGAAACCACAGTTTTTATACAATAGGGAGGTATGGTATAATGACATTAATTTGATTGGTTATTCATTCACAGTCTCTTCTGTTACTGGGTAGAGAAGAATTTGTTTTAAACCATTACTTCATTTATCACAAGTTCTAACTTAATCATCCCTGTCTAGTCTCATTTCCCATATTTGTTATTTTTACACATAGTCATGGGTTCGACACACACACACATTCACCTAAAATACAGAATGTCTTAGAACATTGTTTCAGAGATTTAGCAGGTCAAATAAGGTCAAATGGTAAAACATGTTTAGCTTAATATTCAGTTTAAAATTTCCACCACATTTCCCCTCTCTGGCCGTAATCAAACACGGCCAAAATTAAATTAAATTATTCTAATCAATTTTCTATACCTGCATGACTTACCTGCTCCACCGAATCATCCTATTTTAAGTCAGTGACTTTAATACCACCTGTTATCTCAAACCATTTCCTTGTTTCATCTTTTACTTCATAATACCTTTAAGATATTCCTTCAATCAACATCCTGCTGTAATACAACCAGTTTCTAATGTTTCACATACACATACCATCTTCTCATCTATTCATCTCCTCTTCAACATTCTATCTGTGGTAAAAAACTAACCATACCATAGTACATTGCCTTTTAACTTTAGACCTTTAGTCGAGTTTCATCGTCTTTTAGCTATCATTTTAATCGCATTGATCTATTAGGCCTTAACATGCCAATAATGCTGATTAACCATTTTTCTTAATCTTATGTTGTTAGCTTTTAATTAAAGCAGGCGATTGTTTTACTTAGTCAGATCTATTTAAGGATCTTTGTAATAAAATCTAACCAAAAAGGTTCTATAATCTTTCATTTTTATCCTTAACACTAATATCAATAATTTTATTATCTTGTTTCAAACAATGTCATTATTTTCAAATTAACTCTGTTTTACACAGCTCTTGTCACGAGAATAGCCTTAGCTGAGGACATGCCATTTAATCTTTAATTAATTATCTTCCTACAATCCTATTTTCCAGAATTAACTGATGGGCATAACTTATACCACCTCTAAGTTTTGGCAATGCGGAATAGCTCATAATTGATCTATTTATCCAGATCATTAAATCTTTAGCTTCATTGTGAATTTAGAAAGCTTTTCAGATTTTTTTTTTTCTATATTAGCAAATACTCTATTTCTCTAAATTGTCTACTGATTAGACTAACTTTAGTTTAAATGTGTCTAGATTTTAACTCTGTCCCCTACATAATTTGTTTTAATATGTTGAAAACCTTTCTCAATAATACAATAACAAAACAATATTTCATTCCTCGAAGCCGGGCTAAATAAGCAAGCACGGTTGCTGTATTCCTAGCTAGCTAGACCCGCAGTCACCTCTCAGATATCAAATATACAGACGTTAGACAATACATGAAAGGAACACTTCAGTAATCACACTGGTAAATTCTTCAACTAATAATAATCCATAAATTAAAGGTTTCCCAAAATCAATCCCCTTTTGAAAGTTTTCTTTAGCTATTTTAGCAATTTGGAACCACCTAAAATATATTTAATGTAGTCATTAATTCATCACTATAGAAGTTTACCCAATTATCTATTCAGACCTAGTCTGGCAAAGTAACTTATCACCTATTCTCTCTTATTAGTGAACAACTATTGCTATTACATTTTAGCATTTATGATATCGGTCTTAGACTTTTAAAACCCTCAAGTTTCTTCAATAATAGTCCCTAGATTATTTATTATTTTTACAGTAATGTAGTTAGTTAAAGTCTATATACTCTTCAGAATTAAGATATTTTCCTCTTTTCAGTTTACGTGTACCTAAAATATTTTCAAATTAATCAATAATTTGTTCAAATCTCAATATTAATTCTCGGTCCTACAGTTTGATTGAACCAAATAAAACATCAATAAACATCACATTATTGCCTCTGGAAGAACATCACAGCCTGGAAAAAATTCAAACAGAAATAGCAATATGATCAGCATCAACACACCTGCAGATATAATAACACATATGCATTTAAACACTTTGTTAGACCACATTTGTTCCCAGGTGTGCTGGTCGTCGCGTTGGCCCCACAGACGTCTGAAACGTTCCATGTTCGCCTTTTGACTCTTTACGAGCCGTAGCAAGGTCTTTCCCTCGTAGGTAGAGGAGGCACGTTACCAGCACGTCCTTTTATTTTCCCTCCCCTACTTTTCCTCTGGATGGCGGTTGGTGGGGCTTGCAATGTGACACGTGAACCCAAGCGTCACGCTCGGAAACCTTGATTGCTGTATTCGTTGTTAGAATGATCTCATACGGACCCAGCCACCTCGGGTTGTACCACGCCTTGCGTCTGTGATCCTTGATCCAGACCCACTGTCCTGGCTCGTAAGAGTGCTGTGTCTCTGTACCTGGAACCGGCAATGCAGCTTTGACCTGTTAAGGGAGACCTTAACTATTTTTGTTAGTGACAACATCTATTAACATAATCTGCTTGTCTGGCCGGTCGTCCTTTCTGATCAGACCTGTGAAATTTCATGATAAACAGTAACAAGACAATATTTTATACATTTGGAACAGAATAAGTTCTGTTTGACAGGATCCATCATGACATCCTGTAAAAAGGAAGAAGTTAAATGTGGGGTGGACAGGGCAAGCATGCTTGCTCTCTGCCTTCCCAGAGTTATACGCTGCGCATGTGTGACACTGTTTATTTCTGCCACAACAATAACCTATCTCAGGATAGTTAGCCAAAATCATCCATGCCATTATTTTATTGGGCATATTTCACCATGTGGTCATAATTTACTCTGTTAGTGATATCAGCAAAAAAATATCCTGTATCTTCGAAAAACATTGTAAGGGGTTAATATTTCAGTCAGTCATTTCTCAATACAGTCAGGACATACATAAGAACAGGACGCTTAGTCCATTTGCAAAGTTCCATTGACCAAGGTTACATCCAGTCAAAAGTGTCTTTAGATGATTAGATCATATCGAAAATTTGTCTGAAGGCTACATCCTAAATAAAAGGAAGTAAGATTTATTTTGTTCTATTGTTGGATCTAGAATGGAAAGTTAGTCACCATCAGACATGAAAATGGGAAGTATGATAAGTTTTACCATAAGATAGAAATATACACTCAAAGTTTTATGGTTAGTACCATAATTAATCTTATCTATTAAAATTTTCCATTCATTCACATTCACACACTTTCACACACAAACAAACATCCCACCCCTCTCTGGTCAGAGAATCATACCTTTTTGTCTGCCATAGCAGTTTATGAACTGAATGAGGAACATATATTTTATTAGGAGTGGAATACCACCAAATCCGAACGGTAACATCTTTTACGACAGAAGCTACTGAACGTAGACACACTGTGGCATTCCCCTTGCGACAGTGTCTAAACGTTAGGATTATTAATTATCAATCGTCCGATGCAGTCACAATGTGTTTGAGTTTAACACAGTGAACGTAAACCTAAAAAATCAAATAGATTAAACACTTTAAAATAATAATCATAGACCTTCGGTTGCAGTTGAGAGATTCAGCTTCAATCCCTCAAATGCAATTTGTCATTAATTACACAATTTCAATTTTTCAAAACTTTTTGTTGTTGCTCCTAAGCTATTTAAAAGAAGATTTGGAAATCTTCACACAATCTCGGATCCATGGACAAAAGCAAAAACATTTCTATCTCGTACCCTGGTGATGACAGCATGTGATTTCAAAAGTTTATAATTAGAAACATTGTTCTTATTGAATCCAGAAAACTACCTTTAAATGAAATGGAGTGACCAATAATTTTGCTTTTCTAGCCATAATGTCTCTTTGGGACATTTTGTGCCCTATATTTAGTCATATATAGTCAATAATATATTCTCAACAAATTCATGCTTTTACCACTATTGGTTTAAGTAATAAGCCTCACTATCCAAATCCAGTGTTTTAACTGATTGGTGAGTCACTCTCTCACTTCTGCTATTGAACTTCCTGTAGGCCAGCTGGACTGGTCCTATTTGAAAGCAGATTCAAAGTGTTAGTTGAAGAAATATGAAGAATTGCTGAAACCAGTGGATAATCAAAACAATAATCAAGTTAATTTATAATTAACTAAATTTGAAACGTTCTCTGTAGTGATCATTGAAATTCAGCACCTGGCCCACAAGTGAGGGGATGGAGGTCTTTCTTTTCTGTGTGGATTGTCCTTCAGTTGACTTGTTAGGCTGATACGTTTGATCATCAGGCTGCAATGGCCCTCTCTTTCTGGCTTTTGATCCACCCTGGCACAACATTTCATAATGCATGGCAAAAATTGTCTTTAGGAAAAGTCTCCAGTGAACTTGTCACCTTTTCCTGCACTGTCTCAGTTGACCCCTCAGAAGTGTCCACTTCCCCTTTCGGGAGCTGGGGCTGAGGGCACCACTTCCTCTTTCTCTCTCTCCAGTCATCCAACTCTTCAAGCCAGGCGTCTGAAACCTTGAACACTCAGAGAACTGCAAAACTCAAATTAAACTTAGTTTAATAACTAAATATCTCATCTGGTTATCAAGACAGCAGTTCTTCATTTTATTAAAAAGCGATCTTCATTGCGGAAAAAGCAAGCATTCTTCATTGCCAAAATGCAGAAAAAAGCAGGAAAAAACTCTAATTACAATACAGTTTTTTTTTTCTTAACTTCCTTTCTTTGTCTTTTTTTTTTTTTTTTTTTTTTTTTTTTCAAGAATCCAAAATAAAATGACTGTAAGATATATGTAATGTGCTTGTTCAAATCACACTTTATATTTAAATTGGTCACCCAACCTCATACTATGCATAATGCACAAAAATTATCTTAGTTAAACATAAACAATTGGTTCTTCGAATCTCTGCAATGGATAATTTTTTTCTCAAGTTCTTTCACACTGTCTCCAGGGATAACGGGATACAAATTCTAGACACCTTCAGATAGAAATTATAATATTTAAAATACGTGTACTTAATATCTTATTATTTATTACTTTATTTTAAGAGCACGTAATTGCTCAGTCTTATATACTCTATCTCATCTACATAAATAAATCAAAGTTTAACTCACAACAGTTTCTTTATGATTCAAAATCTCCTAATTATCTCAGAATGCATATTCTTATTATTATGATTTATAACTTTTATTTTATTTATTTATAACAATTTCTATAACATTTCTAATTGATTTCAAAATGTAACCATGCATAATCTCATGTTAACAATTGATCCATGTATCTTGTCTCAACTCTTTCCATGTGTCTTTATATTCTCTCAGAATTAAACCTTTATTCAAACAAAAACTTCAAACAAAAAGCAAATTGCAGCACCTCAGCATCTCGGGGCATTTTTCCCTCCCGGATCTGGTTTCCAGCATGACAAGTTGCTCTCTTTGCAGGAAGTTTTATTAACACAACAAATACAATACTCAACAAATACTTTTGATTGCATTTAACCATAATCATTGCTCATTGCCCTTAATAGACAAGGTAAAAACATTTTTTTTTTCAAAATCCTTAAATCTTTAAATGTGATCACCAATTTCCTTCAAATATTTTTTCCCTGGCCTCTTGATCTCAATTATACGTCGACGTATATATGTATTGTTAAATATAAATTATCTCGCTGTGGTAAATTTAGTTGACTTATTTCTTCTCCATAAGATAATGGGATACATCGTTTAAACCTGGGCTCAGCCAGTGTGTTTTCTCTTCTCTTTTTTTTTTTTTCAGCTAAATAATTTCTCAATTAAATTTCATTCTTCTAAAATCCCTCTTTTAGATTTCTCAGATATGGAAAATTTCAATTTCAACCATAAAAACAGAACAAACTAGAAACACGTTCCAAATTCTTATTTTTTTTTTTTTTTTTAAAAATCTTTTTTTTTTTCATACGCACAAAAATGCTTTATTTAACACATTAAAAAGGAAAACATAAACTGAAGTCTGTGTGTCCTACCTCCCTAAGTTCTTTTTTTCTCTGCCCGTCTGGGATGGTCCCTCCATCGGTCCTATTCGGTGGGGTCTGCGGCAAGTTGGCACAATTCTCGTCCATTGTCCGGTAAACAACCCCCACCGACGGAGGGAGTATCCTTGGGCTCCTGGCTGGCTCGCCAAAATGTGATGGATTTTCTTATCCTCAAACCTAACTATTTTAGATTTGTCTCCCTAAGACTGACTACTCTATTATAACCTATACGCTAGCTAGCACGTCTACGTGAATCCTTCGGCGTGTCTCCAGACGACTACAGCCTTTTTGTCCCTAACTATACTCCGTGTCTCCAGACGACTACTGCCGAGTCTAAACCCTATACTCCGTGTCTCCAGACGACTACTGCCGAGTCTAAAATCCTATACTCCGTGTCTCCAGACGACTACTGCCGAGTTGATAATTCTAACTTACTTGTTCTATTGCTGCGCAGCTTAAATGACAGACAGACTTCAGTAATTATCCCTTAAATGCTTTTAATTAACGGCCAGGAGAGTTCTCGAGCAATATTCAGAGAATCTCCCAAGTAAAACCAAGGCCGGTGGATCTCAGACAATTTCCATTGAGAATCCCACCGAAAACACGGAAACCACAGTTTTTATACAATAGGGAGGTATGGTATAATGACATTAATTTGATTGGTTATTCATTCACAGTCTCTTCTGTTACTGGGTAGAGAAGAATTTGTTTTAACCATTACTTCATTTATCACAAGTTCTAACTTAATCATCCCTGTCTAGTCTCATTTCCCATATTTGTTATTTTTACACATAGTCATGGGTTCGACACACACACACATTCACCTAAAATACAGAATGTCTTAGAACATTGTTTCAGAGATTTAGCAGGTCAAATAAGGTCAAATGGTAAAACATGTTTAGCTTAATATTCAGTTTAAAATTTCCACCACAGCCCATACAGGGAATTTAGACATTACAGATTTCCACTCAGATTGAGTGTCTGTCGTACTGGCCGTTTACAGCCACAGCACACATCAGATTCAGATAAGCGAGCTGTTTCATTACAGCTCCTAACAAACTTATCTTTTAAAAGCAAAACATCAGCTTCTAGTTCTCTCATGGTCAACACTTTTCAAGCTGTTTGTTTAATCAGATGCCTTTTACATTTTACATTTTAGGAACTGTTAATTCAGTAGCCTACTGCCTCTGCTTATTTGATCTTAATTAATTATTCTAGTTCTATATAATCTAAACCCTTTTTAAAATGTTTAATTAAAACACAATCATCCTTTTAGTTACTTTTTCCTTTCTGCAACTCACATTTGTTGTCATTATCCATAATTTTACATCCAATTTTATTCATCAATTCACTTATAAGAATTCAATCTTTTGACCTTGTTTTTTTTCTCTTATTCTTTCTCAGACGAAAATGTTAATATCGTCTTCCCTTAAACACTGATCTACTTTCAAACCCACATTATTACCAGAAATGTGTCACTATCACATTTTCAAACACTTTCTTAGTGGGCATTTACATGTTAAATGGTCCTGCTGACCACAATTTAAACACTCTCCATCTGCTCTAACTTACTGCACACCCTTGAAGCAGTGTGTTCCATTGAGGAATGCAAACAGAGCCACTGATAAGCAGTGCTCCATATTCTTTTACAGTCCACCAATGGCAGATACAACAATAGCCGAATCATCATTATTACTGGCACAACATACATTATTGATTTCCGGAATCTTTGGACATAGCTGTCTTTACATTTTACTAATTTGCTATTATCATCAACACTGATTACAGAACAAGTGCATATCTAACATCCAAAAGCCGGGCTGAATAAGAAGATTGCTCCTGTACTCTCGACCTTGATCGAACCCTCAGTCACTCCTCAGATATTAAATACAGACATTGTCTGCAATCATAAACACCAGGATATGCTACCCCATTATAGACCCCTTAGGTTCAAAAACAATGTTTGTCAAACTAAAACTAAACCTAATTTCAATCTTTATTTTACCATAAAAAAATATTGAATTGTTCCCCATACTGCTTAAAACATTCATGTCATGTTAATTCCTGTCAATCATACAATGCCTTATTTTATTCTAAAACTGTATTTTCATACCAATTAAACAGTTAATTTGACTTCCATAAATTCTGTCAGACATTTTATTTTCATCACATATAGTTTTCTACTATATTTCTTCTCAATCTTCCCCTACATGCCATTTCTTTCTGTATCCTCTCCTTTCTTTTCTCAAACATGCCAGTTCCTTCATTATCTCATTATCTGAGCCTGATGCTGCTGCGGCTAGTACCGCTGCAGTACCACCAGTACTCCCTCAGTTATCTGTTGCTAGCACCTCTGCACCCGAAAGGTTTGTTTTGTACCCAGAGACCGTAGATCTCCAATCATGTAGTAGGCTACATGATTGTTTGCACAATCCCCACACAAACATATCTCACACACCAACCTTATGTCCCGTTGCCCTGTTCAACTGATTCTCGCACACTCTTAGTCTAGTTGTTTTCAGTGCTCCCTCCCTGGGGAAATCACGGTATTTTATCAATAGTTTTTTACAGATTTTATCAGTTTTTTTTTTCCAATATCTAACATATATTTTCCCCCCATACTTTTCCTAATTCTACAGAAAACCGGTGTATCAAATTTGGCATGCTTACCCTGAGATTTTCCCATAGTGGCTGTTTCTGTTACTCTGTGGATTTTCCGTTCGACGCTGCGTCTAATAATCTGATGGACGTCTCCACCAGATCTGATCCCGTCACCCCAGATCAGAGAGGGCGCACTCAGTGCTCCTTGCAGATCGATTAACTCCCAGTAGCCTGCTACGTGAAGATCCCCTGATTTTGCAAAACTGTCACCTTCTGACTTGTTTTGCAAAACGCACCTCACGCAGTTAGCCCCACTGTATTAACCCTGACCCGCCCGTAAGTCTCAATTGACCCCAATACGCTGCTGTACGAAGATCCCCTGATTTTACAAAACCGTCACCTTTTGACTTGTTTTGCAAAACGCACTTCGCACAGTTAGCCCCTATTGCCTCAGTACTCTTGACTTACGCCACAGAAACGAACAGACACAGCCACTATGTTTTTTTTTTTTCCACAAATTGAAAAATATTTTAGCCCATAAGAAAAATATTTTAGCCGTCTCTTACCAGAGATGTCTTGAGTTGCCACCCAGATAAGGCCCCCACTTCTGTTCAGTTTCTACTTAATAACACAAACTGGTACTGGAATAAACCAGCCAAATCTGACCATTCCTAAGGTCGAGATGTCCTGTCCCATATATTCCTGAAACGTCACGCACAAGCACGTACACACATATACTTTTACACATTGAATAGATTAGGAATAAATGACTATTAAAATTTTTTCCATAACACTGCAAAAAGCAGCTTTCTGTAATTGTGGATACCATGGAACCGGTATCCACTAAACACGGTACTGATACTCCTCCCATACAAACAACAAGCTGTGGACAAGATGACATTAGATAAGACAATGAGCGGGGAAAAGCTAAATTACCTGAGCCAATTACTTCCCCAACCGGGTTGTGACTCGACAGCCCGGCGGGGACTAGTTTCCCGAAGATTGTAGATTACGAGACTGTCCATTTCCAGTTGTATTGGCGCCCATTGATGGTGACCTAGGACACGGGGAAAGTCATTCCCCATCACAATCCCTTGCAAAATGTCCGGGTCGTTGACAACGTCTACAGATCACAGGACCGGAACGAGGAGATCGACCCCTTACATAAGGAGTCTGCAAACGGGCGAAACTCTGGGTAAGCTGGTCTAACTGCCGCTGTTGTTGTTTTAATAAATCCCGCAGTTCACCCAGTTCCGACTGCTGTGGTGAACTCTCAGCCCCCGCAGCAGGCCCACCCCGCACACCATACTGAACGCCATAAGCTAATGGCATAGAATGACTACGCCCTCTCGCCCCGCCAGGCATTCCTTCTCGTTCCCACCTAATCGCCTCACTTCTAACTTCAAGCAATGTAGCGGTGGGCTGACGACGGACCAGTTGTTTAAGTTCACGCCGCAATGAACTATCAGTAACATATTCTACAAACTGGTCTCGCAACAAAATCTCACCATTGGAAATTACATTAGGGGAGCAACTTTTGACCCTCTCCATAAGGCCCATCAGAGCAAGGGAAAACTCTAATAGGGTTTCCCCTTCGAGTTGCCTTCTGGAGAAAAAGGCTTCCTGTAAAGCCACGTAAGACTGAGAGCAGCCATATAGTTCACGCAAGGCTAAAATAATTTTATCAGGGTCCCCACGCTCAATCTCTGGACGATAACGAACTTCCTCACGAGCCTCTCCCTCTAGATGGTCAAATAGAAAAAATGCTTGATCTGCATTAGACAAATGGCGTATCCTCATACAGGCCCTTGCCTCCTCTACCCACTCGTCAATACCCATACCGGTTTTACCGTTAAACTTCGGACATCTACGGTCTCTGGGTACAAAACAAACCTTTCGGGTGCAGAGGTGCTAGCAACAGATAACTGAGGGAGTACTGGTGGTACTGCAGCGGTACTAGCCGCAGCAGCATCAGGCTCAGGCAGCTCAACTGCCACCTGAGCCTGCTGCAACCTCACATTATCAGCTTTCAACTGAGCCACCAGCTCTCTCAATTCCTGCAATTCGGCCTCCATCTTATCAACAGAGATAAAACGAGCTTACCAAAGACGAGTGCTATCTCACAGGAATATTACAAAGGAGGATAACCCATCCATGGAAACACTGCTGCCCTGTTCAAAAAACAAAAAGTCACAGACAACTGAAAAAACTATTACTAACAAATTAACCAAAAATCAAACCTCAAAATGTACCCATGTCTCTGCCAAAGTATTAAGATGAAATCCTGCCGACTACTCCACAAGTGTGGCAACCCGGAGGTGGACTTGAAGAATAATTTGCCAACTACGCCACTCAGGGAGTTACACCCAGAGAATTTAGTGTCTCTAAAAAGGACACGCAAGTTCGTTCATCAATAATCGCTCAGAGACACGGGTAACAATACAAAAACAGTTGACTTTATTAAGTTATACAAGCACTTTAAAACAATCATTAAAAGGAATCAGGCCTCAGTCAAGCACAGCTCATCATAAGGGTTTGGCTCTGAAAAGGGTCACAGAGACACCAGCTAACTGGGGCTTACCAGCAGGGTCAGGCTATCAGCGATTAGGCTGCCTATAACAGAGAAATCATTCCTCACCCTAGTGCACGCAAACACACGCACTCACACCCCACTCCACGGATGGACACGGCACACTGTGAACAACACACCACCACCACTTAGAGGGAATAGAGCCGGCCCCCCTGCCTTTGACCCCAGATCCTGCGGCACAAGAACAGAGCAATCTTAATATGAGTCACTAAAAATGGCACACAGAATAAATAAAGTACTGAATTGCGCAGTTGATTTAAATTAAACAAAAACCCAAAATAAGAATTAACGAAAACTGGAAAGGAAATGTACAAGGACTATTTGCCTACCCCAAATTACAAATCATGAATTAAACAAACAAATCAACCAAAAAGAGTAAAGAGATGCAAAAGCAAGAAAATGGATTTTAGTGTACAGAAAATTAAACCAAATTGCTCAACAGTTTACAGGAGAGCGCAGCAGACTGGTTTTAGCGTGTACAGAAAAATAAACCAAACCAATCACAATCAGGTCACAATTACCTAAGCAGCAAAACAAACTACAAACATCCCAAAAAAATAATGAAGTTACATTTACTAAGATAAATCAAATAAGCCACACAAAATAAATACACTGCAAAACAAACCCCAAGAAAAAAAATAAAGCTCTTTGCAAAATAGAAAACCAAATAATAATAAAAAACTATATCAAAATATGCAAAGAGCAAAGGGTTTCACATATATTCACATGTAAATAAAGCCGACTTAACCAAAACAAAAGAAAAGACAAAGTGTAAAGCAAAAATCAACACAACACAAAACAAAACAGGACAGCAATGTTATCCATGGGCAGGACGTGAAACGCGCCCAACTAGCAGTCACAGCAACAGCACGAGAACTGCAGGAAAAACAAATCCGTTGATTTGGATCACACGAGAGGGAATGGCGATCAACTTATGCTCTCCAACGTTTTAGGGAGAGCCCTGGAATAAAATAGAATGTCACCATTTAATATTACTACTATAGAGCCTCACCTGAACTTAGTAAACACTTGTTAGACATACCAATGATGAATATGGTGCGTGTATAATCAGGAGCGCACACACCCAACAATGGTAGTCACCGCAATAGTGCGTCCGCACGAAAACGGAACAGCTGACTCGCACATTACGAGAGGAAATGGCAATCCAGAGCTTACTAAGGTGCAAAAAAGCACACGCAACCCGGGAACATTAGTTCTCTTACGAGAGTATCTCTCGTACTGCGTAATATCTTACGCTATGGGGAATACTCTTTCCTCGAGATATTGAAGCCAAAAATTATCCTTAATTTTTTAAATATGCAAAACGCTTTTGCAGCAGCAAGCAGACAAGGGCGAGACAGCTCGCGCGCCCATTGGCTGCCTTGCTGGAAAAGCTGCAGCCTATCGAGTGAGGCACTGCGTGACGTAATGACGAATGGGGACGCTTCGCGCTCATTTCGTCATGTCCCGCCAGTAGAGGCGTGGTCTCGCCCTATAAATACCCCCTCGATAGCTGTATTTCCTCTGATTTTTCTACTCTTCACGCGAAGCTCACGCATCGCTGGATCCAGAGTGAGAAGCCGCGCCGTTGACTTGTAGCCTTATCAGCGGGACGTGCCATCTTCTGAAGTCGCTGGCCCAGCCGCCTTCAACCGCCGTACCTGCTGCGCTTTCCGGCGTACTATATCCTTTTACTCTGCTAAGTGTGTGTGTGTTTGCTTACGTGACGCAACACCCATTTATCTGTTCTAAAAGAGCTGCGTCTTTTTAAAGATGCCTTTCTGTGGCTCGTGCCGCGCCCAACTCAGTGATGAGGACCGTCACGTCATCTGTGTGTCCTGCCTGGGTCATGAGCACGCGGCTATCGCGCTCGCGGATGGTGGATGCCCGCACTGCGAACTTCTGCCTATGGTGACTCTGAGGACTCGCCTGGCGTCGTTCTCTGAGCCCGCGTCCCAGCCTTCTGTGCCGCGCCGTAAGAAGCGTCGCGCCCAGCGCGCTCCCGAGCCTTCTCCAGCCCGCCAAAGCTCGCCGGTTCGCCCGCCGGTTCGCCCGCCTGCTTCGCCGGCTTCACTTGAGTCGCTCCCGGACGGACAGCGCCCGCCGTCTGCCGCCGCTTCCGCTCCCGAGCTGGACGAACCTGCTGAGGTATGCTCTCTTGTGGCTTCTGATAGCGAGGATTGGGCGAGCTCTGTGGACCTCCCCCCCGCTGACGTGTCTAGCCAACCCTCTGGAAAGAGACCCGGCATTGAGGCTGAGCTGATGCGTCTGCTCACCCAGGCCGTGGAGTGCATCGGCCTAGAGTGGGAGGCGCCTGCTTTGCCGCCGCGCAACAGACTCGACGGGCGCTTTCTCAGGAAGGACGAAGCCCCGTCTAGGTCTAGGGCCGCCCCCTTCCTCCCTGAGCTCCACGACGAAGTCGCCAAGTCGTGGACCGCCCCGTTCTCCGCCAGGCTGCGCACTTCCACCTCTGCGGCTTTTTCTTCTGTCACCGGCGCGGGAGATAAAGGATATCTCTCCATTCCTCCTGTGGAGGCGGCGGTCGCGTCGCATCTCTGCCCGCCCTCTGCGGGACGGCGCGCGCAGACGACGAGCAAGTGCGCCAAGGGGACTGGTTTATGTCAATAGATCTGAAAGACGCCTATTTCCAAATTCAAATAGCGTCCCATCACAGGCGATTCTTGAGATTCGCGTTCGAGGGCCAGGCATATCAATACACAGTCCTGCCGTTCGGCCTGTCCTTGGCACCCCGTACATTTACGAAGTGCATGGACGCGGCTCTCGCACCCCTGAGACTTCAGGGCATGCGAGTTAAGAACTACTTGGACGATTGGCTGATTCTAGCTCGATCACGGTCAGAGCTCATAGAACACAGGGCCACACTGCTCGAGCACCTCGAGGAACTGGGCCTGACAGTCAACTGGGAAAAGAGCTCGCTGTGTCCCAGCCAGAGAATTTCTTTCCTGGGAACAGTATTAGACTCGCTATCCATGACGGCACGCCTGTCACCGTAGCGCGTACTAAGTATTCAGCGCGTCGCGGAATCCTTCCGCCACGGCTCTATAGTCCCGCTCAGACGGTTTCAGAAAATGCTGGGCCTGATGGCCTCAGCATCCTCTGTACTCCAGCTGGCCTGCTTCGCATGCGCCCACTGCAGAGGTGGCTGAAAGCACGGGTCCCCCCCGGGCATGGACCACGGGCCGGTGTCGCCTCAGGGTCGACCAATGGTGCGTTTCGGCTCTGAAACCCTGGAAAGTAACCAGCTGGTATCAGTCTGGTGTGAGTCTGGGGACCGCCTCAAGGGTGAAAGTGGTGTCTACGGACGCCTCCACCACGGGGTGGGGAGCGCTGCTCGAGGGCAGACCGCTGGCTGGCCTATGGTCAGAGCGGGAGAAGCTCCTTCACATAAACTGCTTGGAAATGATAGCAGTCGACAAAGCGCTACGGCGCTTCCGTCCCCTGATAAAAGGCCACCACGTCTTGGTCCGGTCGGACAACATGTCAGTGGTGGCGTACATAAATCGCCAGGGCGGCATCGGGTCCACACGCCTTTGCAGGCTGATGGAACCCCTCTTGGTCTGGGCCCAGCGCAACCTCCTTTCTCTGAAAGCGGCGCACGTGCCTGGGCACCTGAATACGGGTCCAGACAAGCTGTCCAGAGACAACGTCCCGACAGGAGAATGGTCGCTGCATCCGCAGACGGTCCAGCTGCTGTGGGAAACGTTTGGCAGAGCGCAGGTGGACCTGTTCGCGTCCCGCGAGAACGCTCACTGCCCAGTATTCTTCTCGAAAAGCAGGGACGCGCTGGCCCATGCTTGGCCCAGCGGTCCCCTGTATGCTTTTCCCCCCGTCTCGCTCCTGCCTCAGGTGTTGGAGCGGATCAGGGAAAATGGATGCCCAGTGCTGCTTATAGCTCCGCTCTGGACGAACCAGGCTTGGTTTCCGGTCCTGATGCGGCTGGCCAGCACTGCCCCGTGGCCTGTACCATTGAGGAAAGATCTCCTCTCTCAGGCGGAGGGCTCGATTTGGCATCCTCGCCCGGAACTGTGGTCCCTGCACGCATGGGCCATCAACGGGTACCCGCTAGCCTCCTAGAAGGAGTGCTAAACACGATCGCGCAGGCTAGAGCTCCGTCTACCAGACGGCTCTATGCCTCGAAATGGTCGTTGTTCTCTACTTGGTGTCGAGCCCGTGGCTTTTCACCTGTGGACTGCGGGGTTAAGGAAGTGCTTGCCTTCCTTCAGGAGCTGATGGATAAGGGTAGGACCCCATCCACGCTCAAAGTTTATGTGGCGGCCATAGCAACGTTTGCTAAACCGGTGTCTGGCCAGTCACTGGGGAAAAACGACTTAGTCGTGCGTTTCCTACGATGAGCTCGGAGGTTAAACCCTCCCAGGCCCCCTTCAGTCCCGGCTTGGGACCTTTCCACGGTCTTGGAGGCCATGAAAGGCGCCCCGTTTGAGCCGATCCAGCTGTCGGACATGAAGCACCTGTCCCTTAAGACGGTGTTTCTATTGGCTCTCGCTTCAGTGAAGCGTGTAGGGGACTTACAGGCGCTTTCTGTAAGCGCGTCATGTCTGGAGTTTGGGCCTAACGACTCAAAGGTCGTACTCAAACCGAGGCACGGCTACGTGCCGAAATCCCTCAATACACCGTTTAGGGCCCAGGTAATTTCCCTGTCTGCCCTTCCGGTTCTCAATGAGGAGAGGGACGCGAGTCTCCTTTGCCCTGTCAGGGCGTTAAGGGCTTATGTGTCCCGCTCGGCTGAGTTCAGACAGACCGAGCAGCTTTTCGTGTTGTTTGGCGGCCGTTCTAAGGGACTTGCCGCTTCAAAACAGAGCCTATCCAGATGGATAGTGGATGCCATAGCGCTGGCCTACACTTCCAAGGGCCTGCAGTGCCCATTGGGTGTCAAAGCGCACTCCACGAGAGGCGTGGCCTCGTCGTGGGCATGGTATAGCGGGGTCTCCCTGCAGGATATCTGTACGGCTGCGGGCTGGGCCTCGCCGTCTACATTTATCAAGTACTATCACCTGGAGGTGCCCGCCTTACAAGCTAAGCTTCTGGCTGTCTGAACTTCGGGCTTATCGGCCGCCATGCGGCTTATGTGTACCCCTACGGGTCTGTTACCCCTACGGGACTTTTATGAAGGAGTGATGCTTCTAGCCTCTCCTCCTCTACTCTGTGTGAGTTGTGGTGATTGTGCACTAGATGCGCCCCGGGCTTGGCCCCGGGACTCTGGTGTTGGATCCCTGTCCGCACGGCGTGTTGCATGGGGTTCCCCATAGCGTAAGATATTACGCAGTACGAGAGATACTCTCGTAAGAGAACGTACTCGGTTACTAACGTAACCTCGGTTCTCTCTAGAGAGGGAACGAGTACTGCGTATCTTGCCGTGCTTGGAATACGCTCTGGTTCGCTTCGGCGTTGAAAAATCAGAGGAAATACAGCTATCGAGGGGGTATTTATAGGGCGAGACCACGCCTCTACTGGCGGGACATGACGAAATGAGCGTGAAGCGTCCCCATTCGTCATTACGTCACGCAGTGCCTCACTCGATAGGCTGCAGCTTTTCCAGCAAGGCAGCCAATGGGCGCGCGAGCTGTCTCGCCCTTGTCTGCTTGCTGCTGCAAAAGCGTTTTGCATATTTAAAAAATTAAGGATAATTTTTGGCTTCAATATCTCGAGGAAAGAGTATTCCCCATAGCGTAAGATATTACGCAGTACTCGTTCCCTCTCTAGAGAGAACCGAGGTTAAGTTAGTAACCGAGTACGTTACTAACTTTAAAAAAACAATCTCATAAAGTCACCAAGCCTTCTTACCTCTCTAATGTCCACACCTGATGCCGGAAGCAGCCACAGTAAAGTGTTTGCGGCGCGTCAGTGACGTCAGTTACGATCCACATATAATTATAAGGGAAAGTAAAAAGCTTTCCCACCACAATCGGATTGTTGAATATTCGATCCCTTAATTCAAAATCGCTCATAGTTAATGATAAGATTACTGATTATAACTTAGATGTGCTGTGTTTGACAGAAACCTGGCTAAAAACCAAACGATTACATTACTTTAAATGTGTCCACCCCGCAAGATTACTGTTATAAACATGAGCCTTGTCCGAAAGGCAAAGGAGGAGGTGTTGCTGTAATTTGTAGTAATATTCCCAAAACCACTAAGAAATCTAGTTTTAAATATACTTCTTTTGAAGTGTTGGTGCTTAATGTAAAAATGTATAGTATAAACAATAAATCACGTTTGAGAATTCTGCTGGCTACTGTATACAGGCCACCAGGGCACCATAAAGATTTTATCAAAGAATTTGCTGACTTTCTATCAGAATTAGTATTGGCTGCAGATAAAGTCCTAATTGTTGGTGATTTTAATATACATGTAGATAATGAAAAAGATGCATTGGGATTGGCATTTAAAGACATTAAAATCTCAATTGGAGTGAGACAACACGTGTCAGGACCTACTCATTGTCGTAATCATACTCTAGATCTAATATTATCACATGGAATAGATGTTGATGCCGTTGAAATTCTGCAGCAGAGCGACGACATCTTAGATCATTACCTAGTCTCGTGTAAATTACATTTAGCCAAGGCTGCAAAGCCGACTCCGTGTTATAAATATCACTTCTGCCACTAAAGATTGCTTTATTAATAATCTTCCTAATCAGTTTCATCATCTCAGCATCCCGGATAGCATAGAAGAACTTGATATTGCAACAGAAAAGTTTAACTCTGGGACTTCCGGTCGTAACATCGTCAAGATGGTCGCATAGTGAGAGAGCTCCCGGTTGAACCAGAGAAATTCCCCCATACAACCCAATTAAATAATTTCATAAAAAGCGTGGACAAGGGGCAAGAGCCATAATACTACCTAGAGTAATAAAAATCGTCCGAAGACGGAACGCAACGCAAGAATATCAGCAGCCAACAGGTTAAAGCTAGCAAACAACATGGAGAAATGGCTGACATGGATCTGATTCTGCGAGAACTAAGAGAGTTTCACCAGGAAAATAAAGAACAATTAGAGACATTAAAAGAAGAAATTGTGAAGGTGAATGCCAGACTGGATGAGGCAGAAACGCGAATTGAAAAAGCAGAAGAGAGGATCCAAAACACCGAGGAAGTTATCACGGCTATGCTAAAACTGCACACCAAGCTAGAGGACAAGCTGCTGGATCTGGAAAGTCGCTCCAGACGCGAAAACATAAGAATTTACGGGGTGCCGGAAGGAGCCGAAAGGGAATCAACAACGATGGTCTCATTTGTAGAAAATTTACTCCATGAGGGTCTCGAGTTAACGGACGACATGACCGGCCTTCAGATTGAAAGAGCTCATCGGTCGTTGGGACCGAAGCCGCCGGCGGATGCGCCGCCACCTCCATCGTAATTAAGTTTCAAAACAAAAGAGTCATTACTCCGCAAGGCATGGCAGAGGAAGGGGTTCACCTGGCAAGAAAACCACATAAACCTGGACCACGACTATCCGCCTCTGATTCTCAAAAAAAGAAGGGAATATTCAGAGATCCGCAAAGTGCTGAAGGAAAAAAAAGTTCCATTCCAGACTCTCTTCCCAGCCAGGCTGCGCGTGAGACACGATGACGAAACCAAAACCTACGATACTATAGAGGAGGCATCAGAGGACCTGCGGAGAAGAGGCTATACTGTGACAACCATCAGACGAACGAGGAAGGACACACTCAAAGCCGGGCAGGAGAATTACAGGGAGAAGCTCCGAGCCTTCAGGAGATCACCACCGGCCCCCTCCGGCTCCGAGACCTGAACGTTTCAACCCAAAGCTCGAGGACGGCGGAGTTAATTGTGAAATTTCTTGAACTATATTTTAATTAATGGTATTTTAATTAATGTCAAGATTGACTGGTTCGTTCGGGACTAACTTTTCACCTTTGAATTTTTTTTTATTTTTTTTTATTTTTTTATTTTTTTTTTTATTATTATTCCACCATGCGACTGTTGCAGGTAAGGGCCTCTCCTTCCGGTATGAGGAGGGGGACTTTTCCCTTCGAGCTACCTTGCAAGGCTCAAAAGGGTCATATTAACAGACCCCTACATAGGGAGTCACACGGACAAGTTGTGTTCGGTTCTATGTTTATTAATATGTTAGTCGTTCATTCCCTGCCGGTTCTCGCAGGGAGGGGGAAGCGCACCAGGTTTTTGAGCGAGATGAAGGACGGATTCACATAGATGCAAAACGTTTTTTTTAAAGATAGCATCATTTAATATAAATGGAGTACTCAATCCAGTTAAGAGGGGAAAAATCTTATCAAAATTAAAGAAAGATAGAATTCAGGTAGCTTTCTTGCAAGAATCACACCTTAATGACTCTGAACATGCCAAATTGAATAAATCAGGATTTAGACATGTTTATTTTTCTTCCCATGGATCGGGAAGGAGAAGAGGAGTGGCGACTCTGATATCCGGTGCTGTAAATTACGAACACATATCAGAACATAAGGATAGCGAAGGAAGATTTGTTATGGTTACAGGCAAAATAGAAGGAATTGTGATGAGTCTCCTTAACGTGTATGTTCCTACCGGGCAGTGACTGGTCATTTTATAAACATATAGTTGATCTAATGACAACAAAAAGTCAAGGGATTTTAATATGTGGCGGAGATTTCAATATCCGATTAAATCCGAAAATTGACTCATCAAACGGGAAATCTGGCGCAAAAAACATTAGCAGAAGATTAAATACTTGGATGTGTGAAATGGGGATTGTGGACGTGTGGAGAGAGATAAACCCGACGAGCCGAGACTACTTACATTACTCACCCGCTCACAATGTATACTCGCGCATTGATTACTTTTTTATGCTCAAAGGAGATCTTTGTAGGGTGGATAATTGTGAAATAAAAGCTAGCACTATTTCAGACCATGGTCCCATTTATATGTCAGTCCATCTAAACAATAATAAGAAATCCACACTTTGGAGACTGAACTCAAGCATTCTGAATAACCCAGTTATTAAAGATAAATTAAAAAATGAAATTCAGTTGTACTAGGAAAATAATGATAATGAAGAAGTGACCCCACCTATTCTTTGGGACGCATTAAAAGCTGTGCTTAGGGGCAGAATAATAGCCATATCCTCATATGAGAAGAAAATTAAGGGAATAAAACTAAAAAAATTGGAGGATGATTTGAAGAAACTACAGAAAGAACACGCAAAATCTCTCAAAGACGACAACAAACATAAGATTAAAAAACTTAAAAAAGAAATAAATGAAATAATTACTCAGGAAATTCAAAAAAAGCTTCTTTTCATAAAGCAACAATACTATGAGGTAGGTGGTAAATCACTGAAACTTTTATCATATAGGTTAAGAAAACAACAAGCGGATAGAACTATACACAAAATAAGAAACTCTGCAACAAATGAAATAGAAACTAGTCTGGAAAAAATCCAACAATGCTTCCTAAATTACTATAAAACGCCGGTTACTGGTGTAACCTTGGTTCTATGAATAGTGGAAGACCGCCAGAGACGGTCGAACATAGTGGAAGGAGTCGCGTCTCGCGAGCCATATCGAGAATCTCGTATTGATTTGTCACCTGTGACCCTGACCGATGACGTGTCGGAAGCTATATCCGCTCCGTTCATGTCACGGTCGTTCTCTGTAGTCATTCTCTCAATCCGAGTGACCAGAGACTCTGGCGGTCTTCCACTATTCATAGAACCAAGGTTACACCAGTAACCGGCGTTCTATTTTACTGTTACAGACCGCCAGAGACGGTCGAACATAGTGGAAGACGAATACCACCAAGTCACGAGGATCACTCACCTAGATACTGCCCGCTAACACAGCAGAACTGACCAAAGGAATAGGGGCCACATTGATCCTGTAGAATCTTGTGAACGTGCAAGGTGACGTCCATGTAGCCGCTGCACATATTTCAGAAAGGGGCACCCCATCTAGTGCTGCCCAAGAAGTAGCCACTGACCGGGTTGAATGGCATTTAATAGACGCTGGTACTGTCTGACCAGCCGAATCATATGCCTGTACAATGGTATCCACCACCCAATGAGACAACCTTTGCTTCGACAGGGGAGAGCCTCTCTGACAAGCATCAAAACGGACAAACAGCTGATCAGTGGTGCGCCATGAAGCGGTCTTCAACACATACTGTTGCAATACTCTCACTGGACACAAGGCTGTCTGGGAAGCCTCTTGACTAAACGCTGCAAGCTGAATGGGTTGGTTCACAAAGCCATCAGACAACACCTTAGGTCGGAAAGCTGGATTCGGCCAGAGTGTAACCTGATTGTACTCAGGCCCCCACCTGAGACACTGTGGACTCACCGAGAGGGCATGGAGCTCACCTACTCTTCTGGTTGACGTTATAGCCAAGAGAAAAGCAGTCTTCATCGAAAGATTTCTAATATCAGCCTGTTCAAGTGGTTCATAAGGCGGTAAACGCAGACTGTTAAGCACCATCTGAAGATCCAACTGGGTATGCATTATCCGCACCGGTGGATTAAGACGTACTGCTCCTTTAAGGAAAGCCACCACCAATTTTTCCGCACCAATCGATTTCCCCCCCAAGGGGTTCCGATGTGCTGACAAGGCTGCCACGAATACCCTTAGAGTCGCTGGGGACCGCCCAGTGTCCAATAAATGTTGTAAGAATTCCAACACTGAACCGATGGAGCAAGTGACTGGGTTAACAGACCGATCTGTACACCATGAAACAAAGATCTTCCATTTACTGGCATAAGTGCGACGTGTTGATGGGGCTCTTGCATTCATGACAGTGTTCCTCACATCTGCGGAACACTTTGAGAGCTCCTGCTCAACCCCAGGGGCCATACACATAGACTCAACTTGCCCGGTGAGGGTGCCAAAGCTCCCCGTTCATTTGTGACAATAGGTCCCTCCGAACTGGCAACGGCTGTGGTGGGCCAGTCGTAAGGGCCAACAGCAGACTGAACCACGGCCTTGCTGGCCAACAGGGTGCCACTAGAATGAGCCTGTGTCGTCTCACCTGCACACGCCTCAGCACAGGCCAAAGAAGTGGAATTGGAGGGAACGCATAGAGGAGGAGGTCTGGCCAGTCGTGGGCCAGGGCATCCTGGCCTAGTGACCCCTGCTCTTCCTGCTCCACAAACCACAGCGGACAATGTGTTGTCTCCCTGCTGGCAAAGAGGTCGACTGGTGCGGTCCCATAAAGTCCCCAAACTGATTGAACTACCGCTCTGTGCAGACACCAGTCCCCTGGTTTCGGACCCGACCGAGAGAGTAAGTCTGCCACACTGTTGCTGTGACCGGGAATGTGTGCCGCCCTGATCGACAGGAAGTGCTGGTTTGCCCACAACAGCAGCACCCTTGAAAGCCGAAGGCAAGGTAGAGACCTCGTGCCCCCTTGGTGATTGATTAAAAACACCACTGTGGTGTTGTCTGTCCGCACCAGGATGTGCCTGCCCGATAACTCCTGTCTGAAGTGTCTTAGGGTGAAGAGCACTGCCCACAGCTCTAGGATGTTGATGTGAGATGTCATCTGCTGCAAGGTCCAACTCCCCTGCACGCCTTGGTGTTGCCACAGCCCTCCCCATCCGGAGAGAGAGGCATCTGTTGTCACTACTTCTCTGCGTGCTGGGGGTGGCCCCATTGGTACACCTCCTTGTAGAAACTATTCCCGTCTCCAAAGCCTCAGGGAGACAGAGCAACTGGTTGTCACTAAAACACGGGTATGCCGGTTGTGAACTGCTGACAGCCGTCTGGCTATCAAACAACGCTGAAAAGGACGAAGGTGTAAAAGTCCTAAGTAAATGGCCGATGAGGCCGCCATGAGAAGGCCCGCTAGTCGTAAGAAGTGGAGATATGGCAGCTTGCGCCGAACCTGGAACCTCGCTATTGCTCCTCGTATAGCTTGCCTCCTGTGTGCTGTGAGGGTAGCCCTCATTATTCTGGAGTCCAGATGCAATCCCAGAAAGCATATTGACTGGCATGGTAAGGCAGCTTTTCTCTAGGTTTACCCTCAGTCCTAACACAGTAACATGCTCCAGTAGGCGCTGTGTGTTGTTTGCTACTTGCTGAGGTGATCTGGCACAAAGCAGCCAATCGTCCAGGTAAGGAAGAATCAGCATGCCCTCTCGTTGTAGAGGTTCCAGTGCCACCTGCATACACCGTGTGAATACACGGGGAGAGAGGGAGAGGCCAAATGGTAGGACTCGATACTGGTATGTCCTGCCCTGGAATGTGAACCGAAGAAACCTTCTGTGATGAGGTGCAATGGGCACATGGAAATATGCATCCTTCAGATCCACAGAGGTAAACCACATGCCGGGTTCGACTGCTTGTAGGACATCCTTGACACGCAGCATGCGGAAAGGAAGATGTTTGAGACTCCTGTTCAACCGTCTGAGGTCCAAGATTGGCCTGAAACTTCCATCCTTCTTGCGAACTAGGAAGTACTTTGAATAAAATCCCCCTGGATGGACTTGGGGGTCTAACAGCTCTACTGCACCCTTTTTCAGTAGCTTCTGGACCTCGAGAGATAGAGCAAAAGCTTGACGAGGGTCCCGAACCACTGTGGGCCGAGTGTGTGTGCATAATTGGGGTCTGTGACGAAACTGAAGACAGTAGCCCCTGTCGAGTGTGTCGAGGAGCCACTTGTTGTTTGTAATCCCCCTCCAAAGTTGTAGTTGAGAGGTTGAAAAGTGTCCCATCACAGACCCTGGACCGTCAGCGACGATGGGGAGCGGTTTCCCTACCCCTGGGGGGGGCGACGATAAGTCGCCGCAGGGCGAGCAGGTGGTCTACGAGCACGAGATGCCTCCCTTCTCGAGTCATACCCAGATCGAGTAGCCTGCTGTCCACTCCTGTAAGACTGTCCCTGCCTGTGTTGGAATGGATTTATATGACGCACGGGCATTTGATGTGAGAACGGACCATAACTCACACTGCGTTCAAAGTGCTGGGACCGAGACTCCACTGCACGAACTCTGCGTTCAAGAGCTTCTTGAGCGGCTGGCCCAAAAACCTGCCCAGGTACCAGTGGTAGTTGACGAAGATTGTTGATACGGCATGCCTCTGGAAGATACGGCATGCCTCTGGAAGTCTAGACTGTGCTAGCCAAACCTGCTGCCTAGCTTGTGTAGTAAGCCCAAGAGCCTTTCCGCTAGAGAAAGCGATTGACCCCAAGGCTTGTAAGGAAGCCTCAAGTAACTCAGATGTGGCATTATCTGGTGGGTCTGTACTCAAGGAGGAATGAAGTGCCAACAAAAGATGAGCCATGGAGTTTCCCACACGACTCAAGCCTGAGACAGTATTGTAAATCCTGACCAACAGATCATCTGTGCGTCTACACTCTGGGTTGGGACAGCGAAGATTGTGTCTAAGGGCCTCATCTGGTGACACTACCAGTGAAGAAACACATGGCTCGACTGGAGGCATGTTACCAAGGCCCTTTTCATCAGCTTCAGCCATTGCCGCTAATGTACGAGCCACACGATCAGGCCTGGATAAAGGAGCTGACCGAAACGCAGAAGCAACCACATCTGTGAAGTCAGGACAACTTGGCATTAGGAAATCCTCCTGCTGGGAAACTGAACGACGCAAGAGGTTTGACTGGCCTGGTAGGGGAGGAGGTGGATCCAAATTCCGCTTAGCGAGCGCCATCTTGAGTGTGTCTTGCAGAGAGAAAACCACTGAAGGCGCATCCTGAAGGCTAGAGCCGTCACCACTATGGGAACGTTGGAACTGGGAATGTGAAGGTACCATCCCCTCCATAGGCATATAATAATCCTGTTCCTCCCGGTCTAATGAGTCAGAGGCCGCAATAGATAAAGTGTCCGGTTCTCTCCTGGAAAACCTGGATGCCAGCTCACACCTGGGCAAGGGAGGGGCTAAAACATCCACCGCTGTCCCCTCGCTCACATTTTGACGAGCAGGGGGTACAGATAATAAGGCCTTAATGCCCTGAACTGCATTCGCAAGCTCAGCTACTTGCTGGGTTAATGAACCTGATTCAGAGGAGGTTCGCATCTTTTTTGAAGGCCTTACAGTCCCACTGGCCAAACGTTTGCTACTCACATGCGGCGCTGCCCCAGTGGATGGAGGAGAACTCCTAAACTCAGGATCTAATTCAGCCAGTCGATGTTGTCTCATCTCCAAAGACATCAAACTACATTCAGGACATGGGTCTACTAAAGCCTCACGGAGGTGATCAATGCCTAGACAAGTGGGACATTGAATGTGAGCATCCATGAGGTCCATTGGACCGGAGCAGAGGGAGCATGAAGCTGCCATAACATCCGGACCAGTAGTTGGAAAAAAACCCCTGGTCAACCAATGGGGTTATATATCAAAAGGCGTTTAAATTGCTACAATAAGCCCTATTAATGTATTACTTTGGTTAACCAATGAGTATTACAAAAAAACAGTCAATCAGGCAATGAACAAATACTACACACAGTCTGACAGAACCCTGGTTAACCACTGAGTTCGCGTGAGTACTCACCTCAATACTGCTAGTAGCGATCGATCGGTTCCAAACAAACCCTGGACAACCAATGGGTATATGGTCCGATGTACGTCGATAAATCCAATATAATCCAATAAATCCAATATATTTCTCCCGAGACACAGCTGTAGCGGGGAGCAGTTGCTCACCAAAAAACGCTGTGCACGCTCGAGCGAGATCTCTTCGCGAGAATGACAAAGAGAACGACCGTGACATGAACGGAGCGGATATAGCTTCCGACACGTCATCGGTCAGGGTCACAGGTGACAAATCAATACGAGATTCTCGATATGGCTCGCGAGACGCGACTCCTTCCACTATGTTCGACCGTCTCTGGCGGTCTGTAACAGTGAAATAGAACACTATATTCCCAGCCACAGAAAAGTAACAACAACCAGATCAATACCTTTCTGGCCCAGATTAACCTCCCACAGATCACTGATGAACAAAATAGAAAATTAATATCTAAAATAACAAAAGAAGAAATTCAATCAGCAATCAGGAGAATGAAAGGAGGGAAGTCTCCAGGGACAGATGGTTTTCCCACAGAATGGTACAAAGTAATGCAAGAACAATTAATTCCAACATTATCAAAAACGTTTAATTGGGTTTTGGAAAATAAGAATATCCCCCCCTCGTGGAGGGAGGCAATGATCTCGGTTATACCTAAAGAGGGGAAAGACAAATTGGATTGTGGGAATTATCGTCCTATAAGTCTTTTAAATAATGATTACAAACTATTCACCTCCATATTATCTAAAAGAATAGAACTGATATTACCAGTATTAATACATAAGGACCAGACTGGTTTTGTCAGACAACGACAGACCCAAGATAACATCAGGAAAACACTACACGTAATGAGACAAATCACCCAACAAAAACTGGAGACACTGATTTTAAGTTTGGATGCAGAGAAAGCATTCGACTCAGTGAGGTGGTCATTTTTATATAAAGTACTTTCAAAATTTGGCTTTCATACGACTATACTTGACACATTTGCAGCTCTATACAACAAACCAACGGCTAGAATCAAAATTAACGGAGATCTTAACAATTCACAATTCATCATTTGGAAAGAGGAACGAGACAAGGGTGTTGTGCGTCGCCACTTCTCTTCGCCCTGTTTATAGAACCCATGAGTCAACTGATTAGGCAAAGGTCGGATATAAAGAGGGTAACAATGAAATCTGGGGAGCAAAAATTGGCCCTATTTGCTGACGATTTATTGATAAGTATAACACAACCCACTCAGACACTCCCAAAACTGATGAAATTACTAGAGGAATTTGGTTTAATTTTCGGTTATAAAATTAATATCAATAAAACCCAAATATTAAAATTTAACTATGACCCACCAGCCTCAATTAAGGCCATTTACAATTGGAAATGGGATTCTGAATCCATTAAATATTTGGGTGTTTTATTACCTAGGGACTTCTCAAGATTGTACGACATCAATTACGGCCCATTAAATTCAAAGATAAAATCCGATATACACAGATGGAATGTTATTCCCTTTATAAGTTTAAGCTCCCGGATAGAGTCAATCAGAATGAATATTCTTCCAAGGATTCTATACCTTTTTCAGTGTCTGCCAGTCAAAATATAAAACATCTAAACAGTTCTTAGAATGGGACAGACAACTAACTAAATAACAAGGTACTTGTGGCAAGGGAAAAGGGCCAGAATTAAATTTAAGACACTGCAATTAAGAAAAGAAAAAGGGGGAATGGGCCTCCCTTGCCTACAGGATTACTACCATGCAGCCCAACTGAGATATTTAGTCTGCCTGAGTTCACCAACATACACTGCAGCATGGAAAGAAATAGAAAGTATGATGTTAAATGGAATCCCAATAACAGCCCTACTAAGTGATAACAAATTACTAGAAGAACAGGAAATCCCAGACGATTCTATAACTGGCAGTTCTCTGAAGTCCTGGCAGGCAATAGTTAAAAATTGCAGAGTAGGAGAAGCATCTAAAATTATGAGATGGTGTGCCTATGATTCAGACTTTGCACCAAACAGAATCGATGGTAGATTTAAGATATGGATCTCAAAAGGTTTAACTACTTATCAATCATTTATCCACAAAGGGGCATTCCAGAGTTTTGAAACCCTACAAAAAGATTACGGACTGGGGAAAGATGATTTTTTAGGTACCTGCAAGTGAGACATCACTTTAACAAAAATCTCAAAGGGGTGTTAGGAACAAGTGAATCAGAATTCCTGGAAGCATTTTTATCATTAACTAAACCCAGACCAAGCAACAAAATTATCTCCACATTATACAATGCTATACAATTATCTAAACAAGGAAATACAGAATACATAAGGAAGAAATGGTAAAGGGAAATAAAAGTGATGATCTCACAGGAGAGCTGGGGAAAAATATGCCAGTTACAATGGTTATCAACCGGGTCAAATACATGGCGGGAATTTTGCTGGAAAAACATTGCAAGATTTTTTATCACACCCATTCAGAAACGATACCAAGGCAGTGGAGATGCCTGTTGGAGACTTTGTGGATTTAATGGAGCCAATCACTTCCATATTTTTTGGGACTGCCAGATAATAAAACCTTACTGGGAAGAGATCCACAAACATATAAACAATGTATTTAATGTAAACATTCCATTCAAATGTGAAACTGTGTATTTGGGCAATCTAGAGTTTGAAACATGGAGCATCAATGATAAAAAACTGCTGGCGATATTACTGGCAGACAGTAAGAAATCTGTTACGAGGAAATGGTTAAAATTAGATCCACCCACTATTGACGAATGGATTGAAATTGTCTATGGGATTTATGTTATGGAGAAGATATCTTTTTCCCTTAAAGTTGAAAAAGAAAAAATGTATAAGATTTGGACCAAATGGACTGAGTATGTGAAACCAATTAGATCTGATTTCATTTGACACTACCTGTGCTTTGTGTTGACCTGTCCTCTATTTATGTGATGTTTTAATTACCTGAAGGGGTGCGCACCCGGGTTCTGTTCTGTTTTATTAATGTTCTCAACTGAATAAGTAGTGGTCCGTAAAAGAAAAATTCAGAAGGTCAATATGGACAAATTAATCTAAACTTTCTGAATTTATCCTTACCCATGTGTTTAAATGACTAAAGTTGTAATTAATGTATGTGATGGGAGTTTGCCTTTCTAATAAAAAGAGAATAAAAAAAAATAAAAAATAAAGTTTAACTCTATCTTTTCCAGCACTTTAGACACAGTTGCTCCGTTGCGCTTAAAGAAGATTAAAGAAAATAGTCCAACGCTGTGGTACAACGAGCACACCCGGGCCCTTAAGAGAGCAGCCAGAAAAATGGAGCGCAACTTGAAGAAAACAAAACTAGAGGTATTTCGGATTTCATGGAAGGAGAGCTCGATTGCTTACAGAGAGGCTTTAAAAGATGCTAGATCTGCTTATTTTTCAACCCTATTAGAAGAAAATAAATATAATCCTAGGTATTTATTTGAACAAGTGACTAAACTAACGAAAAAGAAAGCTTCAAGCCCAGAAGTTTCCAAGAAACACAGCAGTAATGACTTTATGAACTTCTTCACTTATAAGATAGATAATATCAGCGACAAAATTATAACTATGCAAACGTCTACTACAGTAGTGCATCAGGGAGTGCAGTGTAGTCTCCGTGAGGAACATTTTGATTCATTTGTTGCTATAGGGGAGGAAGAATTTTGCGAACTCGTTAATTCATCTAAATTGACAACTTCTATGTTAGACCCTATACCGACTAAGCTACTGAAAGAGATGCTTCCAGAGGTCATAGATCCTCTTCTAAATATCATTAATTCATCTTTGTCTCTAGGATACGTACCAAAAACCTTTAAGTTGGCTATGATTAAACCGCTTGTTAAAAAACCGCAACTTGATCCAACAGAATTAGTAAATTACAGGCCAATCTCGAATCTGCCTTTTCCGTCAAAGATACTAGACAAAACAGTATCATCACAACTGTGTACCTTTTTAGAAAGAAATAATATCTGCGAGGATTTTCAGTCCGGATTTAGACCGTACCATAGTACTGAGACTGCTCTCATTAAAGTCACTAATGATGCTCTTATCATCCGATCGTGGTTGTATCTCTCTATTAGTGTTACTTGATCTTAGTGCTGCATTTGACCACAACATTCTTTTAAATAGACTAGAAAACTATGTTGGCATTAGTGGAATTGGACTAGCATGGTTTAAATCAAACTTATCTGACCGTTTTCAGTTTGTAGCAGTAAATGAAGAGATGTCTTATCGATCACAAGTTCAGTATGGCGTACCACAAGGCTCAGTGCTAGGACCGCTGCTCTTCACTCTGTACATGCTACCATTAGGAGATATAATTAGGAAATATGGAATTAGCTTTCACTGTTATGCTGATGATACTCAGCTGTATATTTCTTCAAAACCTAACGAAACTTACCAATTCACAAAATTAACGGAATGCATAGCTGATATAAAAAATTGGATGACCAGTAATTTTCCTATTACTAAATTCTGAAAAAACAGAGATTCTAATCATTGGACAAAAAACTTCCACACGTAATAACCTAGAATACTGTCTAACACTTGATGGCTGCTCTGTTAAGTCTTCGTCGTCAGTTAGGAACCTGGGTGTGCTCTTTGATACCAATCTTTCATTTGAAAGTCACGTGTCTAGTATCTGTAAAACCGCATTTTTCCATCTTAAAAATATATCTAAATTACGTCATATGCTCTCACTGACAAATGCGGAACAATTAGTTCATGCGTTCATGACCTCAAGACTAGATTATTGTAATGCTCTATTGGGTGGTTGCCCTGCACGCTTAATAAACAAACTACAGCTAGTTCAAAACGCAGCAGCTAGAGTTCTTACCAGAACCAGGAAGTACGACCATATTAGCCCGGTTCTGTCAACACTGCATTGGCTGCTTATTAAACATCGTATACATTTTAAAATATTGCTGATTACTTACAAAGCACTAAATGGTTTAGCTCCCCAGTACTTGAGCAAGCTCTTAACGCATTACAGTCCTTCACGTCTATTGCGATCTTAAAATTCTCGTCAGTTGATATGTAACAACATTGGGTATTACATTAAATTAGCTCAAATTATATATAGGGAATTTGAATAATTAATCATGAATATGATTAATATAGTGCATATTACAGTTAAATTATCGAAGTTGAAAATAGGTTGATTGTACATATGAATGATCAATCATAACGAATTATAATTCCTCATTCATTAGGTATGTAACGGTTCACTCGCAACCGGTTGAAAATCGATACAAATGTGTGACGATTCAAGGCAAAAAAGGAAAATCGCCGGTGCAACACATAAATCCTCTCAGTAATTCGTTTATTTACGGTACATAACAGTGACGATTCAAGTCGTTGAAATGTTAAACGAATCGCGATACACATTTTAAACAGCAGGGCCGTTTACTGTACTAGCTTGTGAACCTCTCTTTACAGGCACAATAGCAGCAAGCACACACTGGCGCAAAGCTAGCGAGTGTTTTCACTTCATTCATGAAACTTGAGCTTGTGTGAGCCAATCTCAACCTCCATAGGAATGAACTGAAAAAACGCTCGGTTTGCTCCGCTCGCGCCGCGCCAGTGTGTGCCATAGACTGGTGTGCACGCGCCGTCAAACACATGGCGACGGCAAGCGTAGATGTTGACGTTGACTCATTCAAATCGGAGGTGTGGCGGCATTTTGACTTTCCGTAGACTAATAATAATCACCACCGTGAGAAGCACAAGTCACCTCCGTTTTCATGTAAAAGGCATCAATATGACAAGTGCGAGAGCCACGGAGAACACAAGGTGTATCAGTGTTTCCGTGGCAACTAGGTGTTGTATTTATTTTACTATCTCTTTCTCTAAATGTGTACATGGATATATATATTTTTATATATATATATATAATTTATTGATGGTTATGGCATATTTTTCTAAATGTGTGGGTTTTTTTTTTACTCTTGCTAGTGTAATAATGATACAAATTATAACGAAATTAAAACCCCTCTAAATGTGGTACTAATTGTACATTGTCTTTTACTTAGTGTGCGAAGGTACCAGTGCCCATCCTCTTGACCAGACAGACAGAAAGACTGAGTTGAAACAACCTTGAAGGGATTTTTTTTTATTTCAATGTAGTTTTTCTATTTGACAAATATATTTTCAAATTAAAAAGAAATATGGAGCATTTTGTCTGAGAAATAATAAAAGGGACACTTTTTTTATTTATAATTTCTTAATCACTTGTTAAAAAAATCGTGAGAAAATCGTATCGTGAAACCAGTATCGTGAATCGTATCGCATCGTGAGTTGAGTGAATCGTTACATCCCTATCATTCATATATCAATGGTCCCCTTTCAAATCGATTATATGAGATAACCTTTAATGGAATTAATTTAGCTATCGAACTGTTTGTCCAGCAAACGGCCGTAAGATTAACTCATCAATTTTCCAACAAAAATTATCTCTTTCTTAATAATTCCAAGAAAGCTATTTTCTGGCCATGAAAAATCACCTTCTTGTTATTATAAAAGTTAGGTTACTGAAATAGTAACAAATTGTAAAGCTTTGTAGCTTAAGATCAAACAATTCATTGACTTTGTAAAATGAGCATTTCAGAGCAGAGAGAGAGAGAGAGAGAGCGAGAGATTGATCACCGGGGTGATCGCAGCATGGCAAAATTCACAGACAACGTAACCCTTAGAGAGACAACAAGAAATCACATCAATCAAATCAAATCAATAACCTATACTTGCATATGGTTCTCTTGTGTTGCTGAGGAACGCAGAGTCGTGTGCGTGTTTGTCCTTCAGTGCTATAGACGTGTTCTCTCGTGTCTTCCGGGGCGAGCAGACTCGCGGGAAGTTTAAAGGTTCACCGAACGTGAAGTTGCCAAGGAAATAATTCAGAGTTCAAGAGGCAAATATGAAAATAAAACTTAGTAAAGAAAAGAAAAGAAAAACGGAGAACGCTCCCTAAAAGGGAGCCATGGGACCGGAAACCTCTCACAAGGACATTGCTCTCAAGTGCTCCGGTGCTCTGAAGTGCTCAGAGAAACTTCTGTGTCAGTCTCTTATGGAGAGGAGGGGTTCCCGCCTGCTTTGCATACGTGACCAATAATCTTAAGAGTGTCTCGAGCGGGAAAAGTTCTTCTTTGTCTTGTCAGGATAATTTATGGTGGTATAAAATTTTGTCATTTCTACCCGAAAGATTGTACACACAGAACAATACATTTTACTGTAATGTCCTATGTATGACTGGCTCGGTCACATCACAACGGTCACACACATACCAAGAATGTCACAAAAAGTAGAAGAAACATAAAAGTAATTCATATGCAGAATTACACACTATCAATGTTCACTCACACGACTATAAAGCCATAATACCGGCTACCATTACCTAGAAAAGATCAAATTCAGGTTTATACATTTCTTAAGTGGTTATACTTATAGAAAATATAAGATTGCAGAGTTTATTCCTCTCTCTTTATCAGAATTCAAGTGGGAGCTGTGATTCCCTTGGAATTTCTTTTCGGGGTCATAAAGTTTTATGACCTAGCAAGAGGGAGTTACAGAAGGTGATCTTTCTTTGGAAGTATACTTAAGATTCAAAGTTACAAACCGGTCTCAAATTAATCTATAGAATAAGACAAACTAATTAGATATGCATGCATACAGGAAGGTCAGATACAATTCTGTGTTATATACATTAAAAGGACATTTCTATCCTAAGTTGCACACAAAGGGACGTTTGTGTGTGGGTATGTGTGGTGTGTGTGTGTGGGTATCCTTATGATCAGCATCTGTCCATCGTGGTGTGTACCACGTGAGGGTTTTAGTTCTCAAGAGGGTTTAGTTCAAGACAAAAGGGTAGTTGTGTATGTAAATTCACTTATCAGCCTAGGGAGACAATAATTGATGAGGGGGGGGGGACAATTTTAGCTTGAGACTGTGAATGGAGCAGTCATTCTTTGTAACTGAACAAGGATTCGAGAACAAAAAGGGGACCTGTTTCTTGACTGCACCATGCGTCATAAGCTAAGTTAATGAATGACCTGCAGGCAGATATTGGGACACCATTTCACATGATTCAAGGTTTTGTGAATTAAACATATATGTGTTTATATTTGTTCAGTAGTGATAGGAAAACAGGATTCGGTCAGTCGCTACATATTCCCCCTTTTCGTCGGATGAAGTCCCTGTGTGAACATCATCGGACGACAATCATCACAATAGCCGACTGGCAGGTGAATCCTGATGGTCCTGTAGCAGGTGGACCATGGTAGTAGGATAGCAGGTGGAACCTGATGGTAGGATAGCAGGAGGATCATGATGCTGAGGATTCAGCTTGATGAGGTTTGGCGGCGGTTCTGGCTGGGACCGCAGATGAAGTATTCAGAACGGGCAGTGAGACAGTGCTTGGAGGGCTGTGTCTACAGGAGCAATGTCAATGAGTCGGGACTCACCTTGGGTCTCGGTGACTTGAGTGCGAAGCTTAGCTTCGGCAGGGCAGCGGGTGTTGCTGATCTGCAGCCCGCAGATTCCGTCAGTTTTGTCTCTGAGGAAGGGTTTGTTAGGGCAGAGATAGTGAATGTCTTTGGTCAATGGGCACACGTGTGGATTTGGAGCTAAGGACAGCTTTGTGTAGCTGAAGTCAACCACGTCAGGTGTGCGGATCTTGATGTGAGTGTTACTTTTCAAAATCTGACATTGACAATGTTCTTGAGCCGGTAGGTTCGGCTTGACTCTATGATGGGTAAGTTCAGGAGCAAAACCCACTTCTCTCTGCTTGGGGTCGACGCAGAGTAGGCTGGCACTACCCAGCGAGAAGGCAGGATGTATTTGTAGAGTCAGTTGGCGTTGTGATGGCGGAAGCCAGCACGGTTTGCACAAGGCTTAAGGGTATCAGGTGCGGTGGAATTCTACCCACAACTAGGCTGTCGACGGAGGAGTTCACCTCTCGCAGCAAGTCTGTCATCCAGGCTGTGGCCAGCTGAGTTTGAGCAAAGTCATTCTGGAAGACAGTAAACAGCTGTTTCATGGATTTTACGCTCTGGTTCAGCAGAACGCTGCGAGTGTTGAGGATTACCACCGTTCCTCTTAATGTCTTGCCGATGGTTTGCAACGACGCACTCTGTGTGGTGAGTTGCTCTTTTAGCTGTGGAATTTCAGTCTGAATTTCACCCACATGCCATTTCACAGTGGCTATGTTTACTGCGTTGACACTTGGCCTACCAAGGTCGAACGGAGTTCTGGCGGCAGTGGCGGGTCCGAGCAACGCTCCCAGGAACCGTTTGGAGCGGTGGTTGGTGCTTAGGAGTCCCGGCTGTTCTCTCAGGACGATGCCTGCTGCCGGACCTGGTGAGATGTCCGATTGCGGCTTTCCTCCGGTTGGCTGGAGGCAGAGGATGACGAACCACAGCAGAATCCTGGAAAAGACAAAGGGGAGAGGGAGAGAGAAAGGGAGCAAAGATCTCAGCGAGTGTCGTCTTTGGTTGGACAGGGCAGTCTTTTTACTTTGTGGGCGGCGACTGGGTTTAGGTCGCCTTGGCCCATCTTTTGCCACATCTGGCTGCTGGCATGTCGTTTGCTTCAGTGTCTTGTTAGTGGCTCTGGTGCTGTGGTTTGCAGCGCATGATGCGTCATGGACGTACATTTCCCTTATCCCCCCTTTGCGCCGTGGCAGTACAAGTCTTTGCGTTGTGGTGTCAGAAGGTGCACAATATAGAATGTTGTTCTGTGCCTGCAGCATGTGCTTCGTGTCATGCAGTGGTCTGATTAACTGGTTGTCAGTGAGTGTAGACGGCGTGCAAGGGTGGTTGGAGGGGTCTGAGAGGTGGTCAAGCAAAGTCTTTATTGTGTCAGAAGCCCGCATGTCCGCTATGTTGGTCATTGTAAACAGCGGAGCCAGCGGAAGCGGCTGTGAGGTAGGCAGGTTAGTCCGTAAAGGTGTCGAGTAGTGTGTATTCACTTCAACCTTGAGGGTGGGTGGGTGGGTTGAAAGTGGCCCCAGCTTGTTGTTTAATGCGCCAGGCTTGGCGAGGGCATGTGTTTGATCATATAGCTGCAGGTCAGTCATGACCTTTGGGCAGCAGGTGTCAAAGTCTTTAGTTAGCTGTAAGGTGCAGGCTAGCACAGTTGAATCTTGACCTGGTGCTGAGTCTGTGTCTTCATGGCTGGCTGTGGGAGTTCCCGTGAACTCTGTGACCTTGGAGTCTGGCTTTGTTGTAGTTCTCGTGACCTCTGTGACCTGCCAGTCTGGCTTTGGTGACCTGTGTGACTGGAGGGGGAGGGGTTCTTAAACTTGGGCCCAGACTGTTAGGTGTTTGAAGTCTAGTAAAGGCTCAAAGAGCTCTAGCAGATCTTTGCCAATCAGAAGTGGGTAAGTGTCCATTTTTGAGATGAACACGGGATGGACTAGACTGAGAGGACCAATTGTCAGGTGAATGGGAGCTACCTGTTCGAGCCGGATGTCGTTCTGGCTGTACGACTGCACGTTCAACTCACACGTTTGGGGTGTAAGAGTTCGATCTTGGCTCTTAGCTTTAGCACTGAGTCTTTCAAAGAGCTGAGCTGACATTAAAGTGAGGTCTGAACCGGTGTCTACCAGGGCTTCCAGGCTCACCTCTTTTTCCAAAGTGATGGCTAGGTAGAGTTTCCGGGCCACCCCCTTTTCGATCAGGTTCCCCAGGAGTCTTGGCGTAGGTGCTGGTGTGGTGATCGATGGGCGGTAAGGGCCGGTCTCGTGTGGTGTGCTGCGGAGGCAGGTAGCCAAAACATGGGAACTTGTGTTGTCTTGCTCAGGCTGTGCAGCTGTCAGCTGTGGTGGCTGGGTGATGCTGTCATTTTGTGATGTGACAGTTAGCTCCGTGCTCTGAGGCTGACAAGCAGTGTTCTGGGTGCCTGGTTCAGGTCTTACGCTTAGACATAGGATGTCTGGCTTGTCCCTCTTGTCTCCCATGTGAAGTTTCTTGTGCAGAAGCTCTTTCAGCACCTTCAGGATCTCTGCCGTCTCTGACGTGGCTGCACTGTTTTTATCTGGTGTGTGCTCAGACTTGTGCTTACCAGTGGCATGTTGAGAGGGGTACCGCTCCGGGCTGTCTGGGCTTGAGTCTCTTGGTGATGGGGGTCGGGTATGCCTGGGTCGCCGGCTGGCTTCCCAGAATCTTTCAGAGCGCTCGCTCTGGTGCCTTGGACGAGTAATCAGGGCTGTAATCTCTGTAATCAGGGCTATGTTGTTGGGGGGCGCCCTCTAGAGGCAGCTCTGAGTAGTGTTCAGAGACAGAGTAGATTGTGGGGTTTTTCAAAGTCTTTTCGGACACAGTCTTTTGCTTGGTGTAAGCTTTTTGGGCCAAGTCTCTTAGCTGTTGGGTAGACATGCTACGGGGACAGGCCAGAACGCCTAGGTGATGACTCACTGTGGGGTGCAGATTTCTGAGAAACAAAGTTCTGAAGTTGAAATCATCTTCCATGCCGGGCTGGTTCCGGGCTCCGAAGTAGGCTTGCCGGAGTCGGCGTAGTAGGCCTGTAGGGGTTCCAGTTGGGCCTGCTTTAAGTCCATGGCTGTGATTAGTCCTTGGTCTGATTCTGGATCAGAGAATTCATTAATGAAGGCCTGCCGCAACTGCTGGTAGTCCGATTTGACTGTCTCTGGTTGATGGTCGAGGAAGCTGCGCGCATCACGACTGGACGTGATTCTGAGCAGGTACAATCTGTCCCACGGTGTTACGTTGGGAACAGTGTGCAAGTGAAAGTTTATGTCGTGCAGGTAGGCGTGCACCTCATGGCCTCCTGCAGGGTTTGGAGTGAACATCGGGATGTTTCGGGCCAGCTTGTCAAGTTCTTTGGGGGCCATGCCGTGGTTAGCGGCAGGGGTTCTCTGGAAACTGGCTGGTGACATATTGAACAGTGGGCTTTCACCCCCCTTTTCAGCCTTGAGTTCGTGGCTGAAAGGTGCGGACTGGCTGTTTAGGGGAAACTTTGTGGTGTGCGTTTCCCCTTCCCAGTCCTTCTTCAGTCTATAAGAGTGTTTCAACTCTTTGCAAACAAAGTCAAGTTCGTTTTTGAGACCGTGTCTTGGTTGAGTAAGTTCATGGATTTCAGCTTGGGCCGTGTGTAAGTGTTTTTCAAAGGCCTTGGCTTTAGTGTCTCTTTCTTTTAGTACATTCTCCGCTCTTGCGAGGAGATTTTCACCTTGTCGGAGTTGTCGGTCGAGTTCTTCTCTGGCTTTACGCTCCGACTGTTCTCTTTCGTCTGTCTCTAGACGAAGGTTTTCCAGGGCATTTTGAAGTCTTTCTCCTTCTCCTTGTAGCTCTGGGTTTGTGTCGTCCTCTTTCTTGCGCTGGTTCTGGGTCTCGAGGAGGAGCTGATCTAGACGACTCTGGGTTTGGGCCTGATCCTTCCGGGCCTCCTCCGCTTGAAGATTAAGCGCTGCTGCTTGCTGCTCCAGGTCGATGTTGCTCCGTTCGCTGAGCCTTGCCTGGGCGACGAGGTTGTGTGCGATGCTTCCGACGATTCGGGCCCAGTCTTTGTAGTTGTAGCTCTGGGTTGGATCGTGGGCCGTCAGTCTGTCCAAGTCGGCATGCCGCTGCTCTTGGCTCAGGTGCTGCAGGTCACTGGCGTCCTTGGGCAGGAAGGTGGTTGTCATGGCTCTCAGCCATGTCTCGAGGTCGTCCCAGTGGGCTGCGGGACTGGATGAACGGGACATACTGGCTCACTGTAGGCGAGAGAAACACAGCACACACACACAAAGAGACTGTAGAGTATTTGGGTGAATCATTGACTAATATATAATAAAATCCCAAGAGCCTTCAAAGGCCTAGAACTTGCTTCCAAACCATTGTCCTCCCCCAGGACTTAAACAGACAAGACACACATACACACACACACACACACACACACACGAGCCCTTCCCTCCCCCAACACACGAGAGAGGCTCCTGTTACACAGAATTCCACAGGAAGTGGATCCTATGGAGAAAAGAAACTTATCTTTGTTTAAAGACATTTAAACAAATATATTCAATGTGTTCTATGCGTGTTTGTTTGTCATTGTTACATTGGAATAACTGTGATTTCTATCATTAGGCATTTTACATATAACTGTCTATTTCCAGAAGCGTTATACATCGTTCTTGGGCTCGTTTTAATTCTCAGGGTCCAGCTGAATTAACCAGATACAAGAAATTGCAGTAATATGTATGATTCTATGCACCAGCTTTTTGGGACAGTAAGAACCAAAACTTACTGTCAGAGCCTGCCGTTCTTAGATAACAGCGTTTACGACCTCCCAGAGGAATGTCATCGAGGGTGGGGGTCTCCCTCCCTCTCTCTCTCTCTCTGAATCCTAACGAAGGAGAAATTAATTCTGCATTCTATATATATAATATATATATATATATATATATATATATATATATATATATATATATGTATATATATATATATATTCTATTATATTTCCCCTTTAGAATTGTACGAACAATGTATCTAATATCATCTTACGATTTGTCTTTTATTTTGTTTGGTCTGTTTCCCAAACTCTAATGGGATAATGTTTCATTCTTTGCCAACTAATGTTTAACCAAGTCCATTTGTGGCAAGTTTGGTCTTGATAAACTCCAATCTTCGTTCCCCATTTGTTAATTGACATTACATTTAGCTAAACTTGGTGACACACTAGTATTATAAGAATTGTGAAGATTCTTCCCTTAAACACCCAATGAAATTAGGGAGTCAAATGCCTGGTTAGAACACAAAGGGCCATAAAACCTCCCTCCAAAGAGAAAGCTCCTGATTGGACCCTCTTCCAAAAGAAGGCGGAAACGTCAGGGCTTCAAAAGGACTGAACACCAGTTTAAACCCTCTCTTACGTGCTCATCCTGGTCTCAGAATGTAACGTCTCGTCTCTAGGCGAGCCTTTCGCCTTTCTTTTATGTGTTTCTAGTTTAGTTTGTGTTTTTAAGTCTAGATAAGCCTCTGTGTTTAATTCCTATCGACGAAGGAAAGGAACACTGCGTGGCATATCTCTTCAGTAAATCCACCTACCAAGGACTTTGAAACGCGCGCGCTCGCTCTGAAAGGAGGAACACGCGCACGTGACGCGCGGAACCGAGACACGCGCTTCTTCACCAGGCTGCACCATGTAACCCGATCTCGTGGTCTCCTCTGGAGACCCGATCCGATCGTTATACCTTTTCTTTGTAAGTCAAAGTTTTGTTTTCCATAGTCGACTCTGTTCACTTCCACGAAGTGAAACAAACGTAGCCGAGCTACTTTCATTGGTAATGTTACTCAAAGACTTTAAACCGCTGCGCAACACGCGCGCCCAGAAACACCACGTGACGCTTACACACACAAAGGACTCCGCTCACGCACGCGGCCGGGACAGGCCTTCAGGAATGCAGCAACACAGCGAGACCCATAACTTGTGCAAGTATAATCTGTTTATAGAGCTTCTAAGAAGCATTAAGATGATGTTTCGTGTTGTAATCAGAAAAGGTGAATGTCTTAGGAGGAAGTATGCCAATGTTCTCTCTCTCTCACCCTCTCTCTCTCTCCCTCTCTTACTCGCTCAATTCAATTCAATTCAATTCAAGTTTATTTGGGGCATCTGAAGTCTTCGTGAGAGGCTGGATACAAACTGGAGCTGACGAACGCTATTTACCTCGGGACTAGCGTCCCGAGATAACAGCAGAAAGACAGATGGGAAATAATTAGCATAGCTGATGTTCATAATATTAATATTAATGCATTCGAACTGATTCAGAAGTAGTATAAAAGGTAAGCATTAAGTGAATGCTTGGTTAAAGAGATGCGTCTTTAATCTAGTTTTAAACTGGGACAGCGAGTCTGAGTCTCGAACAATATCAGGAAGGCTATTCCAGAGTTTAGGACATAAATGTGAGAACGCCCTCCCTCCTTTAGTAGACTTAGATATCCTAGGAACGACCAGAAGCCTCGAATTTTGTGATCTTAAAGAGCGCGATGGTTGTAGGGCGATAGAAGGTCTGTTAAATACACAGGAGCTAAACCATTTAGAGCTTTATAAGTCAATAGTAATACTTTGTAATTGATACGGAACTTAATAGGTAACCAGTGTAGAGATAATAAAATTGGTGTTATATGATCATATTTTCTTGATCTAGTAAGAACTCTAGCGGCTGCATTTTGGACTAACTGTAGTAGTTAGTCCGAACCGTGGGTTCGCGGACAAAACCCCATGTTAAAAAGCTGCCATTGGGCGCATAATGGCCCCGAGGGATCGCAGGAGTTCGTGGGATGCCCACTCTCCATTAAGCTCGGTTATGAGTGGGCCTTTTACGACTAACCTCCTTTCTACCAATACGGGCGGATTTCGGACGATTCGGACGCCTATAGTTGGCGCCGTAGAGCGAAACCCCACCACCCCCCCATCCCACGAACCCACTATTTGTCCAATCACCCACTATAATGGTCAAACCACCCCCCCCCCACTCCCAGCCCACCCCCCCGTCCCACGAACCCACTATTTGTCCAATTGCCCACTGTATTGGTCAAACGTCCAGGGACCACACCCCCCACTCCCAGGCCACGCCCCCATCCCACAACCCACTATTTGTCCAATAACCCACTATATTTACATAATGTCCCGGGACCACCCCCCCCCCCACTCCCAGGCCACGCCCCCATCCCACGAACCCACTATTTGTCCAATAACCCACTATATTTACATAATGTCCCGGAACCACCCCCCACCCACTCCCGGGCCACGCCCCCATCCCACGAACCCACTATTTGTCCAATAGCCCACTATATTTACCAAAAGTGACGAATGTGTTTGCCATAGTGGTTTCGGCCCCCGTACGCAGACGGAGGGCCGTGGTTTCTTGAGATTACAGACTCTGACTCTCCAGGGGCCCCTGACGCGGGGCCCCGAAGCCCGGGTCTCTGGGGCCTTTAGAAAAATTTGGCTTTGCTCTAGCGCCCCCTGCTTTGGGTATGTCGGTCAGGGAGGGCCAAGGGGTCAGCGTGCCAAATTTGGGGCCCCGGGGACATTTGGAAAAAAAATCCCACTCGCCCATTGAATGAATGTATTTCGCCATAGTGGTTTCGTGGACGCCGCTTCGCAATGGCCGATTGACAAGGGGGCGACGTTTTCCGACTCGCCACGGCCCCCCGGTGCGGGCGGAAAAGTTTGGGGGCCCCGGGACCTCGTTCAGGGGTCGAAAGGCCGAAAAAGACACCGCCGTCCACGAAACCGCTATGCCTTTCGATGGCCCGTGGGACGGCTCCCGTACGCAGACGGAGGGTCGTGGTTTCTTGAGATTACAGATTCTGACTCTCCAGGGGCCCCCGACGCGGGGCCCCGAAGCCCGGGTCTCTGGGGCCTTTAGAAAAATTTGGCTTTGCTCTAGCGCCCCCTGCTTTGGGTATGTCGGTCAGGGAGGGCCAAGGGGTCAGCGTGCCAAATTTGGGGCCCCGGGGACATTTGGAAAAAAATCCCACTCGCCCATTGAATGAATGTATTTTGCCATAGTGGTTTCGTGGACACCGCTTCGCAGCGGCCCATCGACTAGGGGGCGCCGTTTTCCTTGTCGCCACGGCCCCCCGGCGCGGGCGGAAAACTCTGGGGGCCCTCGGACCTCGTTCAGGGGCCGAAAGGCCGAAAAAGGGACGCTCGTCCGCAAAACCACTGCGAAATAAGTGGTCCCTGGGACGGCCCCCGTACGGGGACGAAGGGGCGTGGTTTCTTGAGATTACAGACTCTGACTCTCCAGGGGCCCCTGACCCGGGGCCCCGAAGCGCGGATTTCTAGGACCTTTTAAATAAATCGCCCCTCCCCCATTAAAAGACTGAAATGGCTTTTCCAGTCTCACAGTGATACAGCCATGAGAGAGGATTTTTTCACAGAGGCCGAGAAAGATTTGCCTCTGCTCTAGCGCCCCCTGCTTTCGGTATGTCGGTCAGGGAGGGCCAAGGTGCCAGCACGCCGAATTTGGGGCCCCTGGGACATTTGGAAAAAAATCCCACTCGCCCATTAAATGAATGTATTTTTGCCAAACGGGCCTTCGTGGACACCGCTTTGCAATGGCCGATCGACTAGGGGGCGACGTTTTCCGACTCGCCACGGGCCCCCGGTGCGGGCGGAAAAGTTTGGGGGCCCTCGGACCTCGTTCGGGGGTCGAAAGGTCGAAAAAGGGTGAAAAATGCACATTTTGAAAATGACAAAGGTCAAAAAGGTCAAACCGACGAAACGAGCCGCCACACGGAGACGGAACGTCGCAGCGCCCCGAAACTCGGTGGGCTCCGTCGTCTAGGGACCTCGAGCGGGGCCCCCGAGTTTGAGGGCCCTAGCTGCTTTCTGAGCGTTTCGTAGGCCCCGTTTGTAACGAGCCATTCATTGTGGATGGTGACCGGGAGGTGGCCCCCGTACGCAGACGGAGGGTCATGGCACCTCGAGACTTCACATTCCGACTCTCCAGGGGCCCCTGACTCGGGGCCCCGAATTGTGGAACTCTGGGACCTTTGCAAAAAAAACGCCCCTCCCCGTCATCAACTCATTTCAAGGCTTGAATGGCTCTTTCGTGGTGAGAGTGAAACATCCTTGAGCGTGACATGTTGCACAGAGGCTAAAAAATATTTCCCTGGGCCCCAGGGCCCGGTGCTTTCGGTATGTCGCTCGGGGGCCGTTTCTATGTTTAATTTGCATAAAAAAACAGTGTCCGCGGAACCACATTTTGGCGGGAAAAAATAGGTTGGAAGTGGGACGCTGTCGTGTTTCCCACGTCGCAACGACCGATCGACTAGGGGGCGCCGTTTTCCGACTCGCCACGGCCCCCCGGTGCGGGCGGAAAAGTCTGGGGGCCCTCGGACCTCGTTCAGCGGTCGAAAGGCCGAAAGAGGGACGTCGTCCGCAAAACCACGACGAAATAAGTGGTCCGTGGGACGGCCCCCGCACGGGGTCAAAAGGTCGTGGCGCCTTGAGATTTGAGATCTGGGCCCTCCAGGGGCCCCCGACACACGGCCCCAAAGGGTGAAAACCTAGGACCTTCCTGTAGCAAGTAGGCCACTTTTAACCAACTTTCACTCAAGGCGTCTTTGGTTCCATGCGTGGAAGAGCCTGTAGGCCAGAGAAAAGGGTTAAAGGGGTAAAATGTGTTGCCTTTGCTCTAGCGCCCCCTGCTGTCAGTATGTCGCTCGGGTGGGGCCCAAGGGTCAGCATGCTGAATTTGGGGCCCCTGGGACCTTTCTGTCAAAATCCCACTCGCCCATTAAATGAATGTATTCGCCATAGTGGTTTCGTGGACGCCGCTTCGCAATGGCCGATTGACTAGGGGCCGACGTTTTCCGACTCGCCACGGCCCCCTGGTGCGGGCGGAAAAGTTTGGGGGCCCCGGGACCTCGTTCAGGGGTCGAAAGGCCGAAAAAGACACCGCCGTCCGCGAAACCGCTATGCCTTTTCGATGGCCCGTGGGACGGCCCCCGTACGCAGACGGAGGGTCGTGGCGCCTTGAGATTACAGATTCTGACTCTCCAGGGGCCCCTGACGCGGGGCCCCGAAGCGCGGATCTCTAGGGCCTTTTTAAAAAATCGCCCCTCCCCCATAAAATCTTTTCAAAGCCTGAAAAGGCCTTTTCAGTCTGAGAGTGAAACAGCCCTGAGAGAGGATTTCTGCACAGAGGCTGAGAAAAATTTGCCTCTGCTCTAGCGCCCCCTGCTTTCGGCATGTCGGTCAGGGAGGGCCAAGGGGTCAGCGTGCCGAATTTGGGGCCCCGGGGACATTTCTGTAAAAGTCCCGCTCGCCCATTAAATTAATGTATTGGCCATAGTGGTTTCGTGGACACCGCTTCGCAATGGCCGATTGACTAGGGGGCGCCGTTTTCCGACTCGCCACGGCCCCCCGGCGCGGGCGGAAAAGTTTGGAGGCCCCAGGACCTCGTTCAGGGGTCGAAAGGTCGAAAAAGACACCGCCCCGTCCGCAAAACCGCTACGCGATAAGTGGTCCGCGGGACGGCCCCCGTACGGAGACGCAGGGTCGTGGTACATTGAGATTTGAGATTTTGGCCCTCCAGGGGCCCCTGACGCGGGGCCCCGAAGCGCGTATCTCTAGGGCCTTTAGAAAAAATTGACTTTGCTCTAGCGCCCCCTGCTTTTGGTATGTCGGTCAGGGAGGGCCAAGGGGTCAGCATGCCGAATTTGGGGCCCCGGGGACATTTGGAAAAAAATCCCACTCGCCCATTAAATGAATGTATTTTGCCATCGTGGTTTCGTGGACGCAGCTTCGCAATGTCCGATCGACTAGGGGGCCACGTTTTCCGACTCGCCACGGCCCCCTGGTGCGGGCGGAAAAGTTTGGTGGCCCTGGGACCTCGTTTAGGGGTCGAAAGGTCGAAAAAGGGTGAAAAAAGCACACTTTGAAACTGACAAAGGTCACAAAGGTCAAACCGACGAAACGAGCTGCCACACGGAGACGGAACGTCGCAGGACCCCGAAACTCGGTGAGCTCCGTTGTCTAGGGACCTTGAGTGGGGCCCCCGAGTTTGGTGGCCCTGGACCTCGTTCAGGGGCCGGAATGCCGAAAAAGTGGCCAAAACCGACATGCCTGTAAATGGGGCCGTGGGACGGCCCCCGTACGCAGACGGAGGGTCGTGGCGCCTCGAGACTTCAGATTCCGACTCTCCAGGGGCCCCTGACCCGGGGCCCCGAATTGTGGAACTCTGGGACCTTTGCAAAAAAACGCCCCTCCCCCGTCATCAACTCATTTCAAGGCTTGAATGGCTCTTTCGTGGTGAGAGTGAAACATCCTTGAGCGTGACATGTTGCACAGAGGCTAAAAAATATTTCCCTGGGCCCCAGGGCCCCGTGCTTTCGGTATGTCGCTCGGGGGCCGTTTCTATGTTTAATTTGCATAAAAAAACAGCGTCCGCGGAACCACATTTTGGCGGGAGAAAATAGGTTGGAAGTGGGACGCTGTCGTGTTTCCTCCTCCCGTCATTTGTGGCGTCGGTCCCCGTCGATTAAACCACCTCTACCGTACTAAGCACGCTCGGCTGAACACGTGGCGCTGTTTTCCCGACTCGTTTGAGTGTTTAATTGCCACGAAAACCAGTGTCCTCGAAGACACGTTTTGGCGGGAAACTATGTTTTAAGCCAGTCTGTGGGAATATCTTGATGAAAACTTTTTTTAAATGTGATATTCTGACTCTCAGGGCCATTGTGATTGCAATATCAAGCTGTTTTGTGAAATTAGTCATGCAACAGGCTTCGTAATTAGGCCACACCTACAGTTTGGCTGTTTAAAAATAGCGGGTTCGTGGACACTTTGGCGTTTAAGCTTTGCCTTTCGATTTTTTTTCGATGAAACAAGTTTATAAAGACTCAGAGGGGTCCTTTGGTGCGGGCGGAAAAGTTTGGGGGCCCTCGGACCTCGTTCAGGGGTCGCAAGGTCCAAAAAGGGGCCGTGAGAACGGGTTAGCGTGACGGTTAGGGTTAGAGGCTGAAAATGCCTTGCCTCTGCTCTAGCGCCCCCTGCTTTCGGTATGTCGGTCGGGGAGGGCCAAGGGGTCAGCGTGCCGAATTTGGGGCCCCTGGGACATTTGGAAAAAAATCCCACTCGCCCATTAAATGAATGTATTTTGCCACAGTGGTTTCGTGGACGGCGCTTCGCAATGGCCTATCGACTAGGGGGCGCCGTTTTCCGACTCGCCACGGCCCCCCGGTGCGGGCGGAAAAGTTTGGGGCCCCTCGGACCTCGTTTAGGGTTCGAAAGGCCGAAAAAGGGACTCTCGTCCGCAAAACCACTATTTGTCCAATAACCCACGTCGCCACGACCGATCGACTAGGGGGCGCCGTTTTCCGACTCTCCACGGCCCCCCGGTGCGGGCGGAAAAGTCTGGGGGCCCTCGGACCTCGTTCAGCGGTCGAAAGGCCGAAAGAGGGACGTCGTCCGCAAAACCACGACGAAATAAGTGGTCCGTGGGACGGCCCCCGCACGGGGTCAAAAGGTCGTGGCGCCTTGAGATTTGAGATCTGGGCCCTCCAGGGGCCCCCGACACACGGCCCCAAAGGGTGAAAACCTAGGACCTTCCTGTAGCAAGTAGGCCACTTTTAACCAACTTTCACTCAAGGCGTCTTTGGTTCCATGAGTGGAAGAGCCTGTAGGCCAGAGAAAAGGGTTAAAGGGGTCAAATGGGTTGCTTTTGCTCCAGCGCCCCCTGCTGTCAGTATGTCGCTCGGGTGGGGCCCAAGGGTCAGCGTGCAAAATTTGGGGCCCCCGGGACCTTTCTGTCAAAATCCCACTCGCCCATTAAATGAATGTATTCGCCATAGTGGTTTCACGGACGCCGCTTCGCAATGGCCTATCGGCTAGGGGGCGCCGTTTTCCGACTCGCCACGGCCCCCCGGTGCGGGCGGAAGAGTTTGGGGGCCCTCGGACCTCGTTCAGGGGCCGAAAGGCCGAAAAAGGGACGTCGTCCGCAAAACCACTATCTGTCCAATAACCCACGTCGCAATGCCCGATCGACTAGGGGGCGCCGTTTTCCGACTCGCCACGGCCCCCTGGTGCGGGCGGAAAAGTTTGGGGGCCCTGGGACCTCGTTCAGGGGCCGAAAGGCCGAAAAAGACACCGCCCGTCCGCGAAACCGCAATGCCTTTTCGATGGCCCGTGGGACGGCCCCCGTACGCAGACGGAGGGTCGTGGTCTCTTGAGATGACAGATTCCGACTCTCCAGGGGCCCCTGACGCGGGGCCCCGAAGCGCGGATCTCTAGGGCCTTTTAAAAAAATCGCCCCTCCCCCCCAGAAAAGTAATAATAATTCCACTGTCCACGAACCCACTATTTGTCCAATAACCCACTATATTTGAAAAGTACTAACCCCGGCGCGTTCATGAAATAAGCTGCAATCGGACACAATCCCGCCTGCAGCTTATTGCATGATCCTGACCCTTCACCAGGTCCATCGTTGACCGCGAATAAGTCCAGAACCACGCCGACTAGGGGCGCCATACTCTGGGGTATTGGAGGGCCCGTTGGTACGTCCCCACACACCGAGTTTGGAGCTCCAACTCGGCTTGGTTTCCGAGATACATCCGGTCAAAGCTGGACCGGAAGTGGCCGTATCTCGGAACCGGAAGGTCCCAGGAGCTGGGGACGGTGGGGTCTGAAGGGTCCCCACGGGCCCTCCTCACACCCGAAGTTTCGAGCTCCAACTCGGTTTGGTTCCCGAGATACGCCCCGTTATACATAAGGAACTTTTGGACAAAACGGTCAATATCTCGGAAATGACGAGTCCCAGCGGATCGTCCCTTGGGGTGGTGAGTGGCCCTTAGGGGCCCTCTCAGACCCCAGAGTCCCGAGGTTCTGGGACCCTTCCTTCTAAAGTGACCCCTTTCCTGTTGGGCCCCATATCTCGGCCCGTGGGGGCGCTAGAGCCTCGGGCTAGGGCCCGTTGGAGAGGGCCCCTAGGGACCCTACTTTGACCCGAGCATCTGGGTGGCTCGGTCACAGAGTTATAGCCGTTCAAATTTCAGAGTGTATGTATGCTCACTTGCCTTTAAACATGCTGCAATTGGACACCATCCCGGCTGCAATCTATTGAATGGGGTTTCCATTTGATAGGCAATATATTTTACTGCACTCAGGAGGCCCCCACGGACTCAGGGGGCCCCTCTGAGTGCAGTAAAATAGTTTTTTTATCATGGCAGGAACTTTAAAAAAAAATGTCCAAAAAACACACTAGCCAAATAGCCCATTCAATAGATTGCAGGAGGGATTCTGTCCATTTGCAGCTTATTGCATGAAGGATGGGGTTAGTACTTTGAAAATGACAAAGGAGCAGCAACGTATTAATTTTTTATGAAGCCCCACTGGCTCCTAGGGACACCAAAATTGTATCATGTTTAGAACGGGTTGAGACCTTTCCGGGGAGACCACCCACGGCCCCGTGGGCCCCCAGGGGCCAGAGCTAGAGCTTAAAACGTGAATTTTTATTTTCGAAAACTCAACGGATCCAGCCGTGTGTGGGCTCTTTGGAAGCGTCTATTTGAGCTGAAAAGAATGGTAAAAAAAATCGCCCCGTTTGGCCGCGTTTTCGCGGAGATATGAGCCGAAAACCGTCGGGCGCGATCTAAAATGGCGGCCGCATTCTAAAATGGCGGCCGCCTATCTCGGGAACAAATCGCCGTATCTCGGAACCGGGTGAGTTGGACATCATGGTGGCTCTTTGAAAGGCCTATCCGCCTCTGTATCTATAGAGTTTGGAACGTGGAGACAGCGGTTCCTGAAAAAAACGACCTTTTCCCCTCCACCATGTGCATGATGACTGTAGTTTTCACCTCTACTGTACTAAGCACACTCTATTGAACATCACAATAGTTTTGATCATTGTATTTTAATTAAAATCCACACATTGATGTACATTACAGCCATAAATTATGTTCATTAGCCTAAAAAAAAAAAAAAAAAAAAAAAAAAAAGGCCAGTCCTATTTGGACAGTCCTCAGTTGAAAGTGGCCTGGAAAACCCCCCAGTCCACTTTGGAGAGTCCTCTCTGTTGAAAGTGGCCTGCCTGCTGTTTGGACGACCACTCCCAGTCCGCTTTGGAGAGTCCTCTCTGTTGAAAGTGGCCTGCCTGCTGTTTGGACGACCACTCCCAGTCCGCTTTGGAGAGTCCTCTCGGTTGAAAGTGGCCTGCCTGCTGTTTGGGCGACCACCCCCAGTCCGCTTTGGAGAGTCCTCTCGGTTGAAAGTGGCCTGCCTGCTGTTTGGACGACCACTCCCAGTCCACTTTGGAGAGTCCTCCCAGTTGAAAGTGGCCTCAAAAACAGTATAAAAGAGCCCTGCACGGCTCAGTCTTTACAGCAAGAACTCAACATGGCGATTGAAGACTGCCCGATCTGCTTCCGTTCCTACCACCAGCTGAGCCAGCACCTGACCAACACCCACCTCGTGAAGAACAAGGAGGAGAGGAAACTGCTGCTGGCCCTTTCTTCCGGGAGGGTGGACGTCCGGAAGGGCACTTGCCCGGTGCCCGCCTGCGGCAAGTCCACCGCCCGGATGGACCGCCACCTGAAATGCCACAGTGAGCTCACGGCCTTGACTCGGAGGAAGACGTTGGCTTCGATCAAGAGGGGGAAGATCCTGGAGGACCTGGCCAAGCTGAGGGCGAGTAACCCTGAAGTGGCGATGGCCTCGACTCTGGACCAGGAGGACGTCCTGGGGCCTGTGGAGGAGGAGGAGGAGGAGGAGGAGGGGGCGGACGCCCCTGCTCTGCCCTGCGCCAACCCCGCCTGCCTGTCCGCCAGGGACCAGTTGGCGGACAAGCACCTGCAGGTGGAAACGCTAAGCAAGGCACTACAGGAGGTCACCCGCCGCTACAAGCGACTGAGGAGGAGGTCGAGGCCAAGCCCCTCTTCCCAGGTAGCGAGGGTGACGGGGAGGCTCCTGTCTGCCCTCCGGTCCCCCGAGAAGGGAGATGGCGGCGGGGACGAGGAGGAAGAAGAGGCCTGCGCCGGGCCTTCGGAGGAGCCGGACGACGGGGTCCCCCAGCCTCTCGCCCTTGTCCAGCCATCTCCGCAGCAGGAGAGGTATCCCTTCCCTGACCACGTGCCAGCTCTGAGTGAGTATTTTTTGTTCTTTATTTTATTTTAGGATTGCTTTTCACCTGATAATTTATTTTGCTTGCTTAATTTTTCGTTTAAAGTGTGTAGCTTTTCTGTTGTTATGTTTGTCTGTGAAGCGCTTTGAGAAAGCAACTTTTAAATGTTTTTTTAAATCAATGTATTATTACTATTATTACTTTGTGGCTTCTCCCGTCTGCGGACAGTGTTTTCTGACCCCCGTGTTTTTTGCTCTGACCCTGTATGTTGTTGTGTTTTGTGTCTCTCTTTTTGCAGACGTCCTGCTGGAGGAATTCCGCGGGCATCAACAGGGCGCCGACCCCACTCCCAGGCTGGTGAACAATGTGGGGTCGAAGCTCTTCCGTATACGCAATTTCATTGCATTTATGGCGGCGGGGCACACCGACCTGGGCAGCTTGGGATTCCTGAATCAGACGGCGAGGATGCGTTCTTGGCACCAGTCCCTCAACCAGGCCAAGATCGCGGAGCCTACTATTCAAATGTATCTCAAAAATGTGTCACAATTCTTGGGGTACATCTCGGAGACCCCGCCGCCCAGCTGCCGCCTCTCCCGCACCGTCATGGTTGGCCTGAACCGGGAGATAAAAAGCATGATACGCTCGGTTCGGCGGAGAGTGGTGGTCCACGAGGTGGGGGTCAAACAGGCCAAGGAGGGCCACTTGATCCCCAAGGCCGCTCTCCGCCGGTGCGTTGCCTCCACCAGGGCCGCCATTCCTGAGATCCTTGGTAAGTTTTTGCCTCCTTACCTCTTAAACCTTGCGTAGATCTTTTTAACACTTTTGTTGTGAGTTTTCACAGCCCGTCTGAAGGTGACCTGGATAGGAAGGACCAGTGGTCATTTTATGGCACCTCACCGCATACCTGGCCTGCATACGGCATCGCGGTGGGTGTATCAAATATGACCATTGGGGAGGTGGAGGCAGCGCGCCAGACCTCCATGGACGGGAGTTATGTCATCAATGTGAGTTGAATGTTAAATGCTCTCTCGCTCTCTCTCTCTCTCTCTCTCTCTCTCTCTTTCTTAATGTGTCTCTGTCCTTCTCTTACGCCGCTCGTTTGTTGCTGTTTCCACAGATTTCCACCCACAAAACTAACCAGGCCTTCGGGGCTGCTCAGCTGGCCGTGAACGAGACCGAGTACAGCTGGATGACGGACTTCCTGGCCATGAGGGAGGAGCTAGTGGGCGGTGGCGAGCCCACTACTTCTTTTTCACCTCCAAGCCCAGCCCCTGCAAAAATCTTAACCAGTATTTTCAGGAGGCATGGGCTGGGCTTGAACTACCAGGAACGCCGACATTTACAGATGTCAGGACCTCCATCCCAACCCACGTAGTTTTCCAGCCCGTGTTTTTCTGCCTTGTGAACTCGTGACGTAAGGGTGTTTGTTTCCAACTGTGCTTTTCTCTCTGAACAGGCCAAGAACACCATCAGCCCCGGGGACCGGCACAAGGTGGCACGTTTCATGTGCCACGACACCTCCACGGCTGACAAGTTCTACGCCCTGAACCTTGACGCCAAGCAGGCATTGGAACAGCGGGCGGTGTTTGAGGCAGCCGTGGAGGGTGAGGATGCCACCCCGGGGACCCCAGAGAGCCCCACCACCACCACCGCCTCCTCCTCCTCCCATCGCAAGTCGTCCGGGCCACGGAAGAGACCGGCCCTCCGCCAGCCCGGCAGGCAGACAGGCAGAGCCCGGTCAGAGAGATCAGAGACCAGCCAAAACCCGGAAGTCGGAGATGCTGAGCAGATGTACGACTACGGCGTGAGACAGAACATACTGCGTAAAATGACGGCCACACGACGGAAAGGGAACCACCTGGATGGTTCCTTCGTCTGTTGGCCATTGTTACATGACATGGTCCAGTACCTCGAAAATTCTTGCGGTGGATGTCTAATCACTTCGGTAAGTCTGACTTTTGGCAGGTCTGTTTAAACATTTGTCTGACGAGTGTTTGGAGTGTATGCTCATTCTTCTTTCCCCTCTCGCTCTTTGCAGGACCAGTCCAGCCCGGCAAAGCGACGACGGCGTCCTGTGGTCCGCCTGTCGCCACTCAAGTCTCCTCACAAAGTTGCCCAGAAGCTTCTTTGGTCGGCGGTACACAGGACCCAAATCCTGAAGTCCGGGGCAAAGAGGATGCGGAAGCCGACGAAAAATTTCTTTTAAAAAAGTTTGTTACATTTTAATCCGTTTTTTTTGTTTGTTAAATCAGTTCTTCTAATCAGTTTTTTTCTAATCAGTTTGTGTGTTCATTTCTAATCAGTTCATTTCTAATCAGTTCAGTTGTTTTGTAATCAGTTTTTGTGTGTTCAATAAATCTTTAAAAGTTGTACTTGTTTGTTTGGGTTCTTGTTCTAACAAATGTTTCAACAGTTTCAATTGTTTTTTTGGGATGCTAATTGGTTGACTCGTTCGGGGGTCGGAAGTTGAAAAAGGGCACAGTGGGTTATTGGACAAATGGTGGGCATGGACACAATGTTTTTAAGCTTAGCTTTCAAAATTTTGGGATAAAAACTATTTTACTGCACTCAGGGCCCCCCCCCTGAGTCCATAGAACCAAGTGCCATCCCATAATTCCACCGTCCACGAACCCACTATTTTTATAATGGGACAAATGCTACGTGGGATCTCATTATCTCAGCTCTGGGAGGGTCTAGAGCCTCCATTTTTGCACTCAGGTCTAAGTCCCAATGCCCCCTATCAGAATCCAGAGTTTCAAGAAGATTGGACAAACTTATTTTCTTACACCGAAAAAACGAAAACCTGTCGGTTGTCGAGATTTTGAGTTTCTCCGATATTCTCGAAACTCTGGATTCTGATAGGGGGCCATGAGACTTAGACCTGAGTGCAAAAATGGAGGCTCTAGACCCTCCCAGAGCTGAGATATTGAGATCCCACGTAGCATTTGTCCCATTATAAAAATAGTGGGTTCGTGGACAGTGGAATTATGGGATGGCACTTGGTTCTATGACTCAGGGGGGCCCCTGAGTGCAGTAAAATAGTTTTTCATCAAGAATTGAAACTTCAAAAAATTGCCTATCACAGAAACTGTCTGATCCCACGTAGCATTTGTTCCATTTAAAAACAGTGGGTTCGTGGACGTGGAA